>JAOEFI010000006.1:33613995-33627942 GCA_034621735.1 Anopheles plumbeus
AAAGTCATCCAAGTGTTTCGAGGCAATGAATAAAAGAAAAATTAATTGCCTTTTCCTTTAACTCTGACTGTATGTAGGATTCGTGTTTTCCTTCCTGTGTAAAGCCTACGGATTATTTCCCAAACTTCCAGGCGTTACACGACACGCATCGGGGCACTCTTCCCTGGCCCCCCAAACGGAGCCGGGAAAATCTGACGCGATAAACTTTTCTTCTCAACTTCATCCCTGCTCCGGCCTGGGCCTGGGCTGGTTTATGGTTCTAGCCGTAATTTATACGGACTGTAAGTTTTCCGGTTGCCGCAGACAGTTTCCGGAAAAATCTTCTGAGGCAGACATTGGCACGCCGGCATACAAAGCGAGGTAAAAATCGATTGTTAACAATAAACTCGCGAATCCTCAGCGTCCTCGTTCGGCTCTGGTCCACTCTGGTGAAGGTATTTGAATTATTTACTACCCTCCCCGAACCAACCACCACCTCGCGTGTGAAAGTGGGAGAAAGGGCATAGCAGCTGGCACTGACCATTGACCATTTGTCAGCCATCCGTGCGCAACCGACAGCCGCCCGCTCCGAATGCGGAGGAAAGCCTATGGGCTTCCATGATAAAATATTCAACACCGGGCCGGGAAAACCGCCGGAAAGCAAGGGAAGGTTGGAGGAGTTATTTCCCATCTGTTTACCCTCCTTCCACGTCGGCATCAAACACGCGAATTCAACCGTGAAGGAAACGTCGTTCTTGGGCCCGGTTGCAAATGCCACCTTCTTCCACTCCAACGCATACGCCCAAACAAACTCCCAAAGACTCTCATTAAAAAGAATCCGTATTTTCACGGTCGATTTTTTTTTTAGTAATCTCTCATCTTTCACGTGAATGGAGACACTTCCCGAACGTTCAGCACCGTTTGCCGAATCCTGTTTACGTTCAATGTTTACAATTGTTGGTGATTGTTTCTTCGGGCAAAGGCGGGTTTGAAAAAACAACTTTTCCGACCGGCCGAGCGGCAGCGGAAAATGGTACCTTTGTCCCACCAGTTCGGAACATTTTGCCCCCTCCCACTGTTTCCTAAGTTCACGAAGATCCTGGTGATCCTGGGAAAACAATTGTTGCAGAAATAACGGCACGGTGAAAAACAAAAGAAAATGTTATAGAATGAATAAGATCGCCGCATCTCTCTTTTGGCGAATCAGCTGGCTGGGGTGAGGTGGCGTTCTGAGGGTTGCGCAGGAAAGTTAATTTCATTAAAAGTTATAATTCGTGCAATCGTTGAAGCAAAACAATATTATTAACTTTTGGCACCCCCAGGAAAAAGCAAACCGAAACCAACCTGGCATGGAAAACATCAGCTGTTTCAACGCGCGTGGTAAACAATAAAGTCAGTCGAAAGACAGTTTGCTTCGACATCAAGAAAAGCCTGGAAGGCGTTATTATAACTTACTCCTCTCGGAAGTATGATGAACGATGTTGAGTTTGGCCGATCCCTCCAACCGCTTTTGAGGTAGTTATTTAGATAGGTCCCATTAAATATGCGCACGCACACACATGTTCCCTTAAATGTTCGCTCATCGCCGACCGCATTTTTCCCGTGAGTAAACCCACAAAGGCATCACGAAAACATCTTCCCTCTAGTGTACACTTCGATTCTCATGAGACCGTCCATGTGTCCACCCGCGTCCACGCAAACGCTCACCCGTGTCAATATATGACATGAAAAAGTGATGATACTCTCGGAAAATTTAGCAAACAAGAAGCGGACATATGTGTCGCATAAATACAGAAGCGGTATGGCGCAAACTTGTGTTGCTAGATTGAAAGTAAAAACGAACACACTGACAACGTCTGCCAGTGGTGCAAAAAATAAGGATTGTTTCACTGGAATAACGTCACTGCCGAAGGGCACGGCCACTTCATCATAATTATTCACCTTCCGCCGTCCCAACGTATGTTGCACTGAAGGGACGACTAGACTAGAGTCTAGTCCAGAGCTTTTCGTGCACCGTACTCGAATTATATGTTTGGCAATGTACATTTTCCCAAGGTTCTCACCAACCAAGCATGGCCACGGTGGTCGTTGGTTTTTTTTTCTTGTACCAAAAAAAAAAAGACTAGAACGACAACATTTCGTTTGATGTCTGCCTCGCTAAAGCTTTCCTTCCACTCCCCGTCGCTTCATTTCCCCATCCCCTAACTACCCCGCCGGCTCTTCTCCGTTGCGATCCATCAATGTATGGCCAAACGGCGTTTTGTATCGATCCGCGCCCAATCGACAACCGTGTTCCATGCTAACCTCCAGTTATCAACCATTTGCTTTAATGGGTCTGACATTCCCCGCTTTTAGTTCTTGATGGACCCAGTTTTGTTTTTGTTTTATTAGATGTGTTTCTGTGTGTATTAGTTCGCTATCGATTTTTCATTTGGCCTACATTAGTTTCTGGTCACGCGTGTTTTGATGTCACCATCCCCATTCAGCCAGCACCCATTGAGCTTTGGGGCCATCAACCCCTCCTCTAAAGCAAACACACATACAGAAACAGAATAGCAATCGATCCATCAATGAAGGAGAAAAGATCGAATATCGAGTTATCCACTCATCGCCTGCCTATATGCACAGAAATGGCTCAGTCCGATTTGCAAACGAAGGACATTTCCGTACCCCTCCCCTTCCCTAGCGCCCTACCGCGACAGTCCTGCGATTTGGGAATGGGCTTCGGCGGTTCGATAATCGATGAAACCGCCAGAAAATGTCACGAGACTGGTGGAAAATCGCTCCACCTACAGTCGCATCATTCTTCGTCTTTGCTTTCTCCTTCAAGACCTCCAATTTGATCGCCTTAGAAAAGGTTGATTAAGTGTCCCTTCCAGCTGATGTTGGTTTCGTGTACGTGGCTCACCTTTTCCATGTCCATTTTCTCAGATTATGCTTTTACCCTTTTCTCAACACAGTTGCTTTTTTTCCACGCTCCGGGGACGTCCCCCCATTAGCGCGTTCGAAACATCAGGCTCAGGATAGCCCGCTAAAGAGTTTTTTGGGAATAAATGCCTTCTTTTGCCATCGGTTCGGCGGAAAAGTCTTTTTAAAAAAGACAAAACCTCGCAATTCCTGGCAAATTCCTGGAAAAATCTCGCTGTCTAACGACAAACTTAAATGTACCAAGACGATCGAATTTCGTTGGGAAAACGCAATCAAGGTTCATTCAAGTGTATTTGCTCCCCCACTTTTCCGAAGAACCTGTTATCACAGTGACGAACGAAAAATCGTAATGAATGAATTAACTTTTCTTTTTCTCGTAAACGGAGACAACAGTTGTTCGAACTCTAGACAAAATGAACCGAAACCATGACCGATCACTTTCAATGTTTCGATACTCTCCGTTCGCTCGGGGTTGTAGTTGATTTGAACTCATTTTCAGTTGCTTGATCCTCGGGTCATCCGGTCAGAATGGAATGCTCGGCATGCCAGAACGGACGTGAGAATGTAACAGCTGACTTCTCAGTGTACAGCCGCTCGATTTTCTCCCAGACTATTTTCCCTTCTATTTTGCGCTACCGAAAAGTCTTAACATTATAATAATGCCTTTGAATGTTCCGCTTTCATTTACGAAGGTTCGTGATTGCGGTATTCACCAGATTTTCGGGCGCAACAGGATGCATACGGGGAGGAGTAAGGACGACATCTTCGCCCGCCGCCAGAAACGGTCAAACGGAACGACTGAACTGCGGAGGATGACAATGACATTCCATTCCGAATTGATTTCCATGTATTGCCTTCGGTTCGAACCGGTTTTCGTTACATCAACAATCCTCTGCAACAATCGTCGAGTGGAACTGTGAGTGAGTTTTGATCGGAAGCAAAAGAAAACGGGCAGGATCAAAATTGTATGCAAATACACTCCCCGATAAGTATGTAGACACCACCCGTGGGGGTGGGCGAAATATAAAGGGCAGTATTCATATTTACAAACTTCCAATCCGATTCCTTTGCCACATTTTCCCACCGGGTGCCAAAGTGTACCGAAAATGGAAAGCTCCCAATCGATATCCCAATGTAATCGAAACCACCACCGCTCTCCAACATCGTTTGCTGCAATCAGGAAAACCCCACGACTAAATTGCCGAACAAGTCCTTGTGGCCTGCCGGAAAATTGTACGTCGCTGTGGGATTTCCATTTCTTCCAAAGTACGTTCCCGCACCACTAGAGTCACAGAGTGTTTTGCAATCGGTTGGGATGTTCTTGGACGGAAGGTTCATCGACGCTTCCGAATCATACTTGACGCTTGCTCCATCGAGAGGATGTGGTATTGGAGTAGTAAGAGAGTATTTTACTGTTTTATAGTGAAATGACATAGTGCCGAAAAACAACTGTCCAGGATCCAGCACCACAACGTGCCTTGGCACATTGCTGCTGGAGCGTCAGTCGCTGTACTGCAGCATCACACAGGTACGAAGGACCACAAACATTCGTCATTCGTTTGGGCATCCATCGTTTCAGTGGTTCGCTGCGGAAAGTTCATAGTTGAAGGACGGGTCTCTATATAAATTATTACCTTAATATAAATCTCTCGCGCGTCTCGTTTCGAGAAATTGTGATGGAAAACCCCCCAAATATCGGACACAAATCCATAGTAGAATCTATGGAAGCGTGGCTGCTTCGACGGCAAGTTTGGAAGCCGTTGTTTGATGCCCATTTGTTGAAAATCGGATGGCTGATTGCAGGATCCATTTTTAGTGTAATAGAAAGTTGCTAAGTTGAATCACGTGTAGAAAAATACCTGTAGCTTTTGGTAGAACCGTAGGGGCACCAAAAGATATATTAAATAACACTAATGCGACAGGCCAAGTAGTAAAGTCATCGCAAAGGCCACTTCAGCTAAACCAGGATAGATGTCGCCCGTTTCATGAATTTCAAGAAAGACAACCTTTGGACGCCGTGATTGCTACTATTTCCATTTCCTGCCCAGTCTGCTTTCGCTATTTCGCGATTCACGAACGGAAACGCCTACTCCACAAAAAGGCAAACCCTACCGATGCACTCTTCCGCCTGTCACAGGCAGGTAAGCTTTCGCTGCGCCTCTTCGTGAGGAATGCAAACCGGCAAATTTCCCTACTCGTGCATTCATAGCCATGGTGAAGGCTATATTCACGGGCACTATTCATGGAGGACGGTATACCTCCACGGCGAACAGGAATGACACACCCATACGTCAGAATCAATCAAACGCGCCTTCTCGTTTTCGCCTAGAACTCCTCCTCTGGAGCGGAATCGGATTACTTGACAATAAATTTCACCTCGCACGATGTACGATATCGGAACTGGACACTGCGGCCGCCGGCGGCGTGGAACATCTTAACTAGGGTGCTAGGTGAAGGTGGAGAAAGAGGAACATTGGGAACTCACCTTTCACCGTCGTCGTTGAAAGCGAAATCGCCGAGCAGCAGATCCCGGAAGCGGTAGCGTGGCGGCAGGGCCATCCGCGACTGCTGGAAGCTGTCCCGGTCCACCACCTCGATGATCGTATCCTCCATGACGCTGGTGTTCGTCCGGGGCGCGTCGGCCCGCGGAATCACATACCCGCCCGCGGCCCGTCTCGGCCGGGGGGATCGAATCCGTTGCCACACTTTGTCGGCTATTTTTCTTTCTTCGTTTTCGCCAACTCCGCAGCACAACTCACAGGCACTGCCTGGCGCGAAACTGGAACTGTTGGCAGCTGCCCTGCAGCTGATTTCCCCCCCCTGATAGGATTACGACCTACGAGTGCGCCACAGAGCGGGAAGAGTTATCCTGCTCGACCCATTCCTTCCGGAAGTTGTTGATAGTAAGCCCCACTTCGGGCAAGCTTTCGACGGAAAATTTCAATACTTCTCCCTCGGGCACATACGCACACACACACACACGGGGGTGGGGGGGTACAAACACACGAAACACGAAACACTCACGCAAGCGTTACTTTTTCGCCAACACTATATGCTTGAATTCAACATCACTCGATGCGTCACACCGGGAGCGCGTTCCCGGGAGGGTTTTTCCCTAGGTGAGAAGAGAAATTCTGTTACGCGACTCTGTAGAATTATAAAACTATACCTAGGGCGGCAACACCTACAACACACGGCACAATACGTCGCGCGTCCCGTGGCACCGAGAATAGCGTGGAAACTTTCTTTATTCCTGTATTGGACTCGCCTTTCCGCGCGCCCACTCAATCAGCCCACACAAACACTCCCAGCGACAGAGAGGGACAAACTTGGCGGCCGGTAGTTGGTGGCGTGCAGATGACTTTGACGAAAATCGGGAGGTCATCGTGCAGTGAAATTCCGCAATAAGGACTCGCCGCAGCGCATAATCTTTAATCCGGTTTCCGTTAAAAGTTTAGTGAACCATACCTCACAATCTCACTTGCAAACCTTTTTTGGCATTTTCATTCATCTAAATAATCAACGAGATAGGTCACAAAGTGACCCACAATCGATATCCCATCGATCTTTTCGCACTGACGACGTTTTCCTCATGTTCGATACACAATTAGCTCTTAATGGGAGGTTATGAAATTAGTGAGGCAGGGAGGTAGGGTGGCGGGCGCGGAGATTGTGGGAATGTAACGGGTCCGGCTGTATTCACATTTTTCTTTATCGAGGCTGGCTGCATTTACGCTGGCCAATAATCTTCATTAGTCTGACACTTTGTCCATCGTCGGTTTGGATCTTCGATTCATCCAAACGTCGGGCTCGCCGTGGTATGCTTTCCGGGCAGATCGCGCGCTGCCCCCTTGGCCGAGGAGTGGAAAACTAAAAATAAAACCATTGCATAAACACATTTGCTCTTGCGCTTCTCGATCGTAACAATATTGCTCTCTTCTTCTTTGTACAGGTTCCAGCAACGATCGGTCGCATGAATCTAATTAATGCTTCTAGGACGCGTGTAGGACGCGCTTCGACCAACGTCAGGCAGAGAGAGAGAGAGAGAGAGAGATAGAGAGAGAGAGAGAGAGAGAGAGAGAGAGAGAGTTCGAACTTGTACCGTAAAAGGGCACAGCAAAGCAGCACTAAACCCTAACCTTTGTGGTTATTCAATTGAGTCATTTTGGGTAGAAAACATTTCAAGCGAATATCGTCGTCCAGTGAACATAAATTTTCCAAATAAGTTCACCGACCAATCGCCACTGAAGGAGTCGAATTCGTGCCCGGCGTCTCGGAGAATCGGAGCCGACATAAATGTGACCAAGTTGTGATGTAATTCGATTAAGGAATTAATCAAACCGATATCGTTACCAGCGAAAGAACGAACCAGCACACGGATACCAAACTGCACAACTCGTTTTTACACCCGCAGGCACTAACGCCATCGACATCAAACGGAAATCGGATTGTTTTTGTCCCTCATCTACACAGGACGCAAAGGTTCGTGAAAATGACTCGTATTTTGTTTTTTTCCTACTGCGACTAAGGAGATTTGTTTTAGTACGACTACAATTTGATTTTATCAGCATCGCCTGGCCTGGGTAGCTAAACGAAAACGACAACCCTTCTACGTTGTATCTCATTCTCGATCGCGATATAGCGAGATTATAACCATGTTGGCATACATGTTTCGTTTCCATCGGGATGGAAATTAAAACTGACATTTGACCTTCCCCCCGGGCAGGTAAATGCGATTCCGATGAGATAATTTGCTCACCGTAAAGCGGCCTTCGACAACTGACTGAAATGGATGGAGTTGAATCGAATTATCACAACTTTTTCAATACCACCGGGCTGTCAACAAAAACAAAAGCCAAAAATGAAGAATTTTCGAAGAAAAAATGGAAAAACTTTCAAAGACTGAGTCGCGGATCACAACAAGAGCTCATGAGATTAGATCACCGTAAGTCAATAAAAGCTGATGAGTCCTGATTAATGACGGTGGGAAATACTACACACAGGGCGACAGTTCGTATGCTCTCAATGGTCTAACGTTTCCTCGCAAAACGGAGAGTAAATGAGTATGTTTATAAGTATGTTTCTTTATGACCTGCAGAGGGGTATAAGGATCTGCATCCTTGGGAAATGTGTGTTGTTTTCATGTATATTTATGAAACCAAGGTACATTAAATTTCTTGGCAAGCTCGAATCATCCACGAGTCCGTTTCACGCGAGTGGGCAGCAGCATAAAAATATGCTTTTTGGTGGAGGGTTTTGCTGTTCAAACTTCACCGGAAGGGGTACCAAAGGAAATGGACTTACCCGCTAGTTTTGCTACTATGTCGGAATCGATTTTATGCTAATGAATCCACAACCTTGCGCCCTCTTTTTCTCGTCGCTCAATCCTACCCCACGCCGCATCAGCCGGACGGATGATGACGAAGCTGTCACCTTGCTAGAATAATTTTGTGATGTAAATTGACGTCCCCTCCCCCGACCGGCACGACGTTACGCAGCTTCATACCAGCGCGCACGATTCCCGGCAATAGTCCAATTCCCAATAGATGCAGCCAGCGCAGAATACCCGCCGGCACATCAACGTTCACCTTGGGCATCCATCAGAACGCGAAAGGCTGTGTTCCGTTTGACAGACGGCACTGAATTAAAGCCCACCGGAGGTGGAAGACGTTGTTCGCCTGTGGAAAAGGGACACTCGTGCCTGTCTGGTGAAAGCAGCAGCAGTGGAGTCACGTGCAGGGGCGTTGAATACAAAGTAATTCGTAGAAGAAAACGGCCTTCCGGTGTTGTTTCCTCACACGCACGTCCCACGCAGTGTGTGTGTGTGTGTCGGCAAATATTTGAGTGTCAGAAGCGAAATGAGGAAAGGTATACGTCGTCGTCGTCGTCGTCGTCTGGTACAGGTTCAGGTGTCCCAGAGTCACATTTCTTCTCCCACTGGCGCAAACAAGAGCCTTCCAAAGGAGCACTTTAAGGGGAGGTTTTTTTTATTCCCCATGTACTCCGGCCTCCGCTTCTTGGAGCTCCTGGAAGAAGAACGTCTAAAAAAAAGCCAGCCGGCTAGCCGATACCACGCTGAATATCAGATGGTGCTTTTTTTAATTATTCACAAAGCAAAACCACGCGGAAAGGACTTCCCAGGGATAGCGGAAAAGGGAAGCGCCGGAAACCTGGACCTTCCGGGCAATACGAATGCGAACACGATGATCCGATCCGCTCCATACGAATACATTTATCCTTTGAACTTCCAGGAAGTTTGGTGCCTGGTGCTTCATACAATTCACCTTCCTAATTCAACCTATCCCACTTCAAACCGACCGTATAAACACAAACGCTACCAGGACTTGGTGGAAGCGAAACGAATGGGGCTCCCGCCGGAGGTTACGGGAAGGTTTTATTTACATAATCACATCGCACAACAGAACCGACGGCATTTAATTGCAAATGACATTCAAATTCTACCACCTTCGTTTTATTTTCCCCATGTTGGTGTTGATGGTGGTAGTGTTTGAGAAAGATAATCTTCCACCCGGTGGAATTAGTTCTAACTGAATTGGAAATTGGTTTAGGAAAACCCCTTCCAGGGCCTCAAAGTCAATACTGCTGTAAGTCACACCCATGTGGGTGCTGTGCCATACACGTTTGTATAAACAAGTTTGGCGGTACATTCTAAATGAAGTTGCAGAAATATTCCATTACAGCTTAATTTTCTCCTTATATTCAATTCATTCCTTATATGTTATTCGATTCAATTGTACATGTTTTCACTAATTAGAGAACTTCGTTTACCTGACTCGACCTTTCTACTTTTTTTTATGTTCGTTTGTATAAGTTAGGAAAATCCTTCGCGGGATACAACTTTGTACAATGGTGCGTCCAAAAGCAACCTTTGCCCGCTTCCCCGCCCCCGCCCCTTTTCACCCTCTTTCTTTTCGGCTAGTGAAAGTATGTCACCAAAGTTGTTTGCTTATCTGGAAAAACATTCTTTACGTAATGTTTTACTTCTACTCTTTATGTTTATCCCCAAAATATATGTAGCAAAACAGGTTTTATCTTTTCCTCCCCGAACGCGTTCGTGAAGGCTTG
This sequence comes from Anopheles plumbeus, assembly GCA_034621735.1. Taxonomy (NCBI): domain Eukaryota; kingdom Metazoa; phylum Arthropoda; class Insecta; order Diptera; family Culicidae; genus Anopheles; species Anopheles plumbeus. The sequence goes on from JAOEFI010000006.1 coordinate 33,623,989, forward strand.
TAACTCAGCTGGGTGGGGAGCATTCACGAAAGAAGTACATCTTCTGCTCCGAGGGAAAACATCTAAGTAAAAGGGCGGCCACAGGGAGCACACAATTTATATCGTCGAGCACTTTACGGGACTCAACGCGGGCACAATGCACAGCCAAAGGATGAAAGTTGGTTTGTATCCAAAAACATGCCAAAAAGGCAAGAAGTACTGAGGTCAACCTTTCAGCTCGGTCGGTGGTGGTAAGTAGCAGTCATCCGCTGGCAAATCCGGACGGCTGCAATCGGCTTCGAGTTTTCCCCCATCGCACGCAGTAACGAGCATCGCTTCACACCAGCATACAGTCTTGCGGTGAACAACAAAACTTACTTTAGTGCTGTATGACGAGCCGAAAACCCAAAATCACCCATCCAGCCAGAGACCATAAGAGGGCCGAGCTTTGTTGTAGTGCCCGTGTTCCAAACGGTATACGTTCCCATAAACGAGCCGACTACGGGGGGTTGACTAGCTCATCGCGGCGCTTCGTGTCTTGCAGTGTCGCGTTCTCTCCGCAACACCGAATGCCAAGGACGAATGAACCCAAGGTAAGGGGAAGGCGGGCGGCAGGCGAGTTCCAAAAATAGAGCTTCCCAGAACGAAATTCATCACTCCCATCGACGTCATCCCCCTGTCGGCTGAAGCACGTACGTTGAAGCATACATTTTTGGCGCCCCCTGATTTTGGGGGGTGGGTTATTTTGTTTATTATTCGTCCCAACTCCTTCCGCCTGATTAATTATACCAGTAAGGGCCAACAGAGTTCCTTTGTTTTAACGTAAAAATATGAAAATCGATTTGGTGTTCGATTAATATTGCGTCCAGTTCCGTTGCAGCCGTGATTCGTGTCGATAGAGTCACGTAAGGTCCCCGGCACCTTTGGCACCCGGCTTTCTGCTGAATGGCCCGTAATTACAACCCGGTCGAGAATTATTTTCCAACCGGTGCCAAATGTTGACAACGATGCAGTGATATGAATACGTGGAGTTGTGAACGAGACATAAGAAAACCTTTTCAGGCTAAAAATAATAAATATAGCATCTATTCTTCATAGGATTGTTTTTGAACCGGTTGTGCGAACAACTGGGAAAACTTAAACATAGTTTGTCTAGTTGATAATTTTAAAATGCCTATGGACGTTTTACGCAAAAGGTAGGGTGTTTGCTAGTATATCAAATTCTACCGAAGAATCGAATAAACAAATTACAAAAAATGAGTTCATGTTAGGGTACGATCCTTCAGGATACACACAGCAACATACCGAAGAGAATATGATACCATGTAGGAGAAAGATACTGAACCCTAATGTGTACGCATTTCCCTTTTTCCATCACCCAACATAAAAATGAAACTGGAACTTGGGTGGACCATAATAAAATAGAACATTGTGTATGAATAATTTCATGTTCCCTGTTTGCCGCCACATATGTTGACGAACGCTCCGCAAACAGATTTGGCCTTACATAACCATTTACGCCCATAAAACTCGTAATCGTTACACCTTAACGGAGACTTTTAAGAACTGGTGAGTTTGAGAATCGGACCCTTTCTAGTCGGATTGTCGAACATACGTCACGGGTATGGGATGAAATAGGACGCCTTCGATGACCATCGAAACAGTACGGGTAACAAAAAACGAAATAATCAAAAAGGACCTGTCGACGAATAGATTAGCAGAAGGCAACGGACTAGTAAATGTTACTGATTTTTCTATTGCCACTTATCAGGATAGATATGCGGATGCGGTGTAGAAGGGATCCGAAGTTTCGGGGAATAAAAGACCCGCCATTAAAAGCTTTGCTTCACCCAATTCCACTAGGAAATGTCAACCTAATGAGCTTAGCATACGGTAAAAAAATTGTAATGTGATGCCCTCAAAGCAAAGGCAACATAAAAGGGGACTAGTCAAATTAAACGGTTGATTTCACCCCCACAAGGGAGTTTTTTAATTTGTTTAATTAAAAACTCGGGTGTCATTATTTTCTAATGAAAATGTTTCCATCTGATTTGCACACCATTCCACTGAATATCCCCACCCCCCGTTTTCGAAGTTTCGCGGGGTCTGATTATTTTGGTGTGTGACCCAATGCCTTTGATTTTATTTTTATTCACGTTTGGTGTTTAAACCAGACTGTTGTTCTAAGGGCTGGTAGAAAAACTAACAAACTTTTGGTAGTTTCAGATTGTCGTGAATTTAGATATCTACCAAGTAACAAGGTTGAAGGCATAGCACGACCAACGAACCGTTTGGACTATGTTAAATACCTCGTAAACTGTTAACACAAACAAACAACAGCACGATCACCGACCGGATGCATTGAAAATTCGGCGTGCCATGTCTCTGTCGAAAAAGCCGCATCGACGTAACCTAGGCAATTATATCATCAAACTCGAAAAGAACGCCAGACACACAGCATCCTGGATCAGGCCGGGAGGCCTACAGGGAAGAGTTGGAAAGGTATGTAGTCACGATAGATTTTCTCACCATGCACCTATACCAGTCTGCTAGTTGACATCGATTGCGCGACGCGATTACCGACAGCACACCGGGAAACGACAGGACATGATGTAGTTTTATCTTTCCTCTTTGCAACCTTATCAAAACAAAACAAACACATGCATACACGTGCGCGTCGCTTAGATTTACAGGTAGCTTTCTTTATTCGCTTGGCAAACTGTCACTTTTCAAACATGCCGATATTCCAGCGATCGATAAAACGGCTGAGGTTTGCCGTTTCAGCTATGACGATTTGGAAAACTATGTATAACCGTTATCCGTTCCCCCGGATCGCTTTTGCCAACCCGACACCACACTGGCTTGTTTTTTCTGATTATGCTGCTATAAACCAGAAGCGAGAGGGCATCAGACAACTTTTTTTAGAAAACGTAGCACCATTTTTAACATTCGTAACGATTCTCTTGCGTTACCAGCGTAGGGCGTTACGTTGATATCATTAAAAGGACAAACACTTCTTTTTCTTCTGTTTCTGCGTGCTGTGGTATAGGACAACAACAGGTCAACAGAAAGCTGCAAACAGAAGAGCATTGTGGAAAACGAGTTCACAAAAAAACTGAAAATGTGTCTCACTGTTTTAACTGCAAACAAAAAGCATGCAATAATGTCGTCGTTGATTGCATTTTTTCCTCAGCGGTTGTATCGCTTCATGTGCTGCAAGTGTGGGGTTTGGGGAACACGTGTGGCTACAGGCAAGTCTGTGTGTGTCATTCTTGATCTTCCGATTCTTCTCGCTTCTACTTTTTCTCTTCTTGCCAGCTTCTCGTTACCTGGCCGAAAGTTTACACTATCCTACACTTGATCCGATGAAGCACACAGATGAATGTCAACATGGAAACACACTTCTAGGCCACTTCACTTTACACTTCGGCTGCAAAACACCACAAACCATCCAACATGCAGAACGGACAACACTGGCATGTCAAGAATGCCGAAATGAGCACGGCGTGGACCCCCTGCTCCCACGGGGTGGCGAGCTCGAGAGGAGGACGCTCCGGGGCTGGTTGACAAGTGGCATTGCAATTATCATTAGAAGAAAACTGGTACATCCGACCGCCGGAAGGCTTTGCACGGACGGGCACCACCATTCATGGAAGCGCAGTTCGTCACAAACCTCCGGAAGGTTGAATTTGACGAAAGTGTGTGCCTCACCAACCCGGCTTACAGTTGCAGTGTCAATCTGCCCCAAACTGCTCGTGACCACATCGGCACGTAACAATTTACGCCAAACAATTGTTAACACACGCGCTGCAAAAAAAAAAGATACCGTTCACAGTCACCAGACTTGCGGCCGCTATGGACAACTAGGAACTACATCGATCACTCTAGTATAATCCCACACCAGGATCGATTAGCACGTGGAGGCAGCTCACAGTATACCGGTGTGCGGCAGATAGGTGTGTGTGATATACGATC
>JAOEFI010000006.1:33642758-33676755 GCA_034621735.1 Anopheles plumbeus
GGGGGGGGAGGGGGCTTGTAAATATCTGCTGACCCTTTTTCTCTGGCGCAAGTTTCCAGAAACTAAACCACCGTTACGTTACGTTCGTTACCTCCAAAAAGTACGTGCGACTACCAACAACGCAACAACGCCGTAGCGCGCCGTCGTCGTACGTGCAGAAGTGTAACAGAGTGTGTTCCAAAACATTGACACTGCCGGAAAATCGACGGTGAGGAGGAAAAGTCGACGGGAACATACTGTGACAAAAACTATCTCATTCGTGTGCTACACTTTTTCTCGGCGACTGCTTTCGGCGGAGTGTTGTGAAACTTTCGAAGAAAGAACCGCGAAAGCAGAACAGAGAAGAAGAAAAAACAACAAAAACAAAATGGCCTTATACATAACGGAATACAACAGCCACCGCTATCGGAAGCGACGACGACGAAGCCGCATGTTCAACACCTGCGTCAGTAGCGCCAGTGGGGTCGAAAAGGTAACGGGCCGGGGCCGGGACCGGGACCGGGACTCCGGTCGTTTTTCGGGGCCCGCGGTCGAATCGTTTCCAGATTAACTGCTGCTAATACCCCCCCTCCCCTCCTTCCTCCCTCCCCACCCACCAGCTTCATCGTGGCCGTCCGTCTTTCTCAGTGGGACTTCGAGGGGGATGTAATAAGAAAAACTCGATTCCATTTTTCGCTTTGCGACTGGCTCCAGCGTTCGATCGGTCGGTCGTGAGATGAGAAATTGAAGCGAAATTCACTCTTCTTCACCTGTGGCCACCTCTTCGGCTGGCCACGGTTTGTTTCTTCTCACGCCACGCCAACGTTCAACTCGAATTCGCACTCAAAGGGAACGGAAAATTGTTCGTGGTTTCGCCATCGCTGAGCTTTTCATTCGCATCATTTTTTTTAATGGCTTCTTCCTATCATTTACCTAAGTTCCTATCATTTAAGTTCATGTTTAATCTTCGTGCCTAACGTTCGGAGAGTCACCTCGCCATCGTCAGTTCACCACCACCGCCACAAGTAATTGGCATTGTAATCTTTTCCGCTACTTGTCTAAAAATCGTAGTGTGGAAAACTAGTTCTAAACAGAAGAATAATTTTATTCCGTGCTACTAAGAGCAGCAGCCAAATTTGTCTTTCTCTTTATTCTCTGTTGCTTGTTTCCATGTTGGTCGTTTCCCTCCAGTTGGCTATCATTCCCTTGTTCTAATTCTACTGATCTAGATTAGTACTTCAAGATGATCTAGTGCTAATATGTGAGTGGGGGCATATGGTGTTTGTAAAGGGTTGAAAATTGTATTTTTGATTAAGTAAAAACAGTTAGTGCTGTTAGAGAACGTTCAATGTGTTGTAATCAACATTTATAGAATACATCTTTTATAGCTTTTTGCTAGATAAAAAGACGGTTTTCCTTTCAATTGGAAATTGTTGTTTGACATGAAGTGAAAAAAAAAACATTTGCTCTCATTTTCTGTGTAAAATGTAAGCAGGCAACGTGTGGCGACAGGTGACACCGCAGTGAATATGGTAATACGTACGCATACATTTGTTTTGCATACGCAAACTTCGTCCCTCCCCATTGTTTGTTGACGCCTCGGAGTGAGAAAGCGAGATGGCAAATTGTTGGCAGTCGGTCTTCTGTGTTATCTGTAATTCAATTTGAAGCTTCGCATCTGTATCATGTCTCTGCCCTGGATAATCCAAACGTACGCGTGCTACAGTGGGACTACAGTGACTACAGTAGTCAATTCGTTCACGGTAGATTGGTCTTACAGTACTATGTCTCACTCTCCGTAACGCTTCGGGAGTGTTTGCAGCGTAATGTCGGGCGTCATATGATACGCCCGGTGACCCATAAACTGATTCTAGTCGGTCACACTAACCATGGTCTCCAAATGTGTGTATATTGGTACCCGCGTGTGATTTATGATACGCTTAGAAAGTGGCGATTCGTGATGCGGCGAAGTTGTTCGCTACCCTGGGGGGTTTACCTCATTCTAGTAGCGCAACTACAGCAATTTTTTTGGGAGGTCCGGTTTTCTTTAGTCAAACGCTTGGAACTGGAACCATTTTGCTGTTCCTTCGGGTATTTACTTGTTTGTTTTATGGGCCTGTTTTGCATGTACATTCGTGAACATCACGCGTCGAATGACAGACTTTTAGTTCGGCGGAAACTTTGCTCATTTATCATCGGAGAATGGTGGTCACGGCGTAAGTGGGCGAACACATTATTATTCATGGGCCTGGTAGAACGTAGTGGGCCGCCAGTTCCCTTTGAGAAGATCTCGTTGTTGAAGGCATGTCCTATAACGATAAGCAAACACTCCGGAAACTCTTGGTGGTTTTTTTTAAGGAGCCGGAGCAAGTTCAAGTTCAAGCCACAAAACTCGAGTATCTCATTCAGCCGCATATACTTCGCTAGTGGTTCCATTGTTGGTGGCGCCCACCGTTTCACGGTATCTGGCGGTAGAAGAAAACTGATGAAGACAGAGTGATAAGGATTTTCGAATTGTTTGTGTGCCGTGAGTGCTTGATACTGATGGTAACGGAACGGAAGCTTTGTGCGTAGTTAGTTGGAGTTTTGTTGGGGTTTTCTTTGAGGCCCAAAAAGCCCTCAACCAGTAGGTCATATAGGCACACCATTTCTTGGCGTTTAGTTGCGCTTCAACAAACGCCAAGATTTATTCGTAGTCTTTAGCCTAGACATTGTGTATTCACCTCACCAATTCGATCAAGTTCTCATGTTTATTTTGTTTGCTTTTTTTCTCGCTTCACACACAGGGCGACTACATCAAACATCCCGTCCTGTACGAGCTGAGCCACAAGTACGGCCTGCCGGACAATGTGTCCGAGCATCTGCTGCCCGACCGGCTGGAGGAGATCAAGGAGGCCATCCGGCGCGAAATCCGGAAGGAGCTCAAAATCAAGGAGGGCGCCGAGAAGCTGCGCGAAGTGGCCACCGATCGCCGGTCGCTCTCGGACGTGGCGTCGATCGTGAAGAAGAGCAACACCAAGCTAGCCGAGCTCAAGTCCGAGCTGCACGAGCTGGAAAGCCAAATCATCCTGACGCAGGGCAACAGTGTCAGCAACAATGGCGGACAAGGTATGGTTCAGACGGTTATTTGGGGATTCGTCGAGATGATCCACGAACCGGGCGTGTTTCGACTCAACCCTTCTTTGGTGATTGTTTGACCAGCAGACATGAACAGCGTATGTTGGAGATTGCAGACCCGTGTCTTCCCTCTCTCGGGCTCGAATCCAGCAGATGGTGATGGTACTTACAGTTTCAGCTTCGTCCAAAGAGAATACCTATGTTTATACTTAGTTGTCATTCGACAAACACGTTAGCATCTCGTTGGTTGGCTGGGACATCGAAATAGGAATGCATTCGCAGTTGCCATCATCGTCCCGTCGTCGGCGCCATCATCTGCGAAACAAGACGCCACAGTTTAATAGCCTGTTCCGCCACGAAGGCCGACGTATGAAGATGTGAAATAAATGTAATTTCATTTGCGTGGGCTGCACGTAACCGGCGCTTACCGACCTTCTAGACCAAACCCCATTCCGGAGACAGTGAAATTACTTGTTTTGTTACATGTGTCTGTTAGTCGATCTAGCCCACCTCGGTGATCTAGATCCAACGCATTCATCTGTTGTGCTCGTATAGGAATATTTACACGTCCCTCACTTGGCACAGTGAGCATCGGATGATGACCTCAGGACAACATTCTGCGCAGAAGCCCTTTTCGTTGGCATTCGTGGAACCGAAATTTGGCGAAATTCTAGTACTCGCGAGTCCACGCCTTCCAGTTGGTCGTAACCCCGGCAACCGCAGCCGAACTCACACACCCGCACGTCAAACCGGTCCGCCCAGCAGTGTGTTAGTGGGTGGGTGGAATCCAAGAGCAAGATCGACGGAAAGCGTGAAAAAGGAAGCTGATTTATTAACTCGTCTTTATCGTCACGTTCCACTGCGTTGGTTCGCTTTTCCGCTGCAATGGAATTTATCGGAAGCGCGGTGTTTCCCATCTTTCGTCATCGGAAAAAAACGCAGGAATATTTTATGGTGCAATCCCTTTCCCTTTCACGCTTCAAAGCATAGGCGAGGTAAAAGCAGAGAAAAACAAAAATCAATCAAGGCGAAATGAGCTTAGAAATTCTTCAATATTCTAATGTTTCCATTCGAGGCGGTGCATTTATGCTGCAAAAAAAAGCCTTCGGAAATGTTTCTGATTCAATTGGCCGAAGAGGACAAAAGTGCAACAATGGATACCATTTTCTCGCTCGCGGCACCGGAGAGCATTTCCCGGTTGGAACTTTTTTTGTTTTGTTAGGCTTTCTGGTCGGTTGGAAACGTCGTTGAAATTAAACCCGCTAGCATAGTCGGGGTTTCCACTCCAGTGCATACTGGGGGAATTCTACTATAGAGTTATTATCTGAAGTGTATCCCACGCTCACCCTGAAACAGCGTTTCACCCTCTAGCCGCCTCGGTACGGATTGGGTTCGCTCACAACTCGGATTATGGAACAGAGCAGCAAGTTTTATCAAAGTCTAGCCTGCCTCGGCGTAACGTCCAAACACCGAACACCACCGATGGGCTAGGAGCCGCAGAGCCTACTATGGCGGTGTTGGATTCGGTGTGTGCGCCGTCCCCATACTGCCGGCCGACTGTGTGTATGCCCAATCATGCGAGCAAATGCTAAATCGCACATGGCCTGACGTAGTCTGTCGTAGCGGTTCGAAGGCCTTCGCCGGAGGGACGAAAAAACGAGGAGACGACGGAGGCGCGGCATCCGATCGAGCAGCGGGAGTGTTGGAGGAAGTGAACTGTTACATGCCTACATAATATAATGGTGCGTAATGGTGTTCAGCGCGACGTCGTTGCAGTAGTGGTAGTGATCGTGTAACCACCGGCCGTGTGTCTGGCTTGGTATTGGGTATGCCGCCGCGATGTTTCTTTTACTCCGCCTGGCTCTTCGAGTCTGAGGCTGTTTGTTTTCCATTGACCAAATTGACAGGCGGGGATGAACATAAAAAAAAAGAAAAGAAAAAACACCGACAACCGTACACGTATTGGCGGGAAATGAGTAACAGCAAACAAAGGGGCAAAGTTTTGAATTAAATACGTAACAACTACAACAATCGAACAAACGCTTCGGCCGCTTTTTCTCTGGCCCGACAGGCCAAAGGAAAATTTGAATGCCACTCATAGTTTGGTGCAGACGGGGGGAACCCCCGAGTTAGTGGAAAACGAACGGAAGGAAGTGGCACTGGTTGAGAGTGAAAAAGGCAAAACAATAATCCAATTATAAATAATTCCACCATTTGCCGCTTTTACTCACGGGCCGCCACTCTGACGTTAGCTTTCCACCGATCCATTTACACCTGTCGGCCGGATATGCACCAAAACCGTGTTCACAAAATGAGTTTGCATTTCCATTTGTAAATCTCTATTACGCAATGCTAGCGGTGATAATTATTCTCTTTTAGTGAACATCAAGCTGTGTTCAGGCTGTGGCTGTTCTGGAAGTATATGTAAATGTTCAACCCGATTCCTGATTCGAGGTGTGCGTCATCTTAGTCGGCTGAGTTAGAACGAATACATCGTTCTACAGAGTATATTCGTAGTGCTCTTTTGGCCGTCGATGTGTGATGCGTTTTGTGCAATGGCGCGTTGCTTCTGGTGCAATAAATCATCGACTGCAAGTGAAACTCGCTACGATTTGCCCTCGGTTTCACGATTTTCTCACTAAAAAATGTACCTGATGCAATGCAGCAATGCTGTTGTGGTGCTTCTCCATTCCGCGGAGCCGGGGGCATTGACCTCGGCAACCAACGAACCGGCAAATGCGAACGATTGGTAAATTGAGCCTCGAATTGAAACAGAGGTGGTTGAACTAATCAAACCGGATACCCTGTTGTATTGTTGACCCAGTACAAACACATCCAACTGCTAAATAATCTAAAGAATAATCCTTTTGTAATGCGAATCCTGAAGAAAGTGAGGCACATTTTGGCAATCACCTCCTAACTGTTTCACGTCTGCTCTCTCTTCTAGATCAAATACTGTCCACCCTCATACCGAGCGGGCCCGAGCTGACCGCCAACGATAAGCTCCTAATCTCGCTCGAGAAGCAGCTCAGCATCGAGACGAAGGTGAAGAACGGTGCCGAAAACATGATCCAATCGATCTCGAGCGGGCACCACGGCCGGGACAAGAAGCTGCTGGCCGAGGCACACCAGATGCTGGCCGACTCCAAGGCCAAGATCGAGTATCTGCGGCTCAAGATACTGAAGGTGCGCCAGAACAAGCTCAACAGCAAGCAGCTGTCCGAGGAGAACGGAGGCGAGTCGACGGCCACCTCCAAGCACCCGCAGGAGCTGGAAACCTCCCTGGAGGATCGCATCGAGGAGCTGCGCCACCGGCTCCGGATAGAGGCGGCCGTAGTAGACGGGGCGAAGAATGTGATTCGCACACTGCAGAGTACAAAAACCATCGATAAGAAGGCACTGCAAGAGGTGAGTAGACAATTGCTATGCCGGACCTCCTTAGTCTTCACCAAGATGTGTGTGGCCTGTGATATGTTGCAACTGTTGAAAGAAAATAGACTTGGTACGCGCACAATCCGTATCGCTACGTTTTAACGGAGCCCAATCTTATCTTGTCGCTATCATAATCATTCGTTTTCTTCAATCGTGTGAAACCTCCACTGCTGGGAGTCTCTACCATTCAATTATTGTTTTCAGTGAGTCGCGTTGCCACTCATTGTGTGCATTCGATTTAAGAAAGGAATGTGTCGAGAGGCTGTATCAAACAGATGTATATCAATAGTGGTGCTTTATTTCGTACCTTTTATTTATTTATTTTCCATTTGGTTTATCATTTAATTTACTTTCGTCTTTTTGGACGATTTGAACACCTTTCGGATGGCAAACGTTACAATCACCCTCAAGACCTTCACGACAATATAGCTGACCACCAGTAGGAAGCCAATCACGTCCAGCGACGTACGCTGCAAGAAGTTCATATCAGCTCCCGGGTAGTGTAGGTGCGGTGCACCCTTGTGCCTAGCCACGTACTCCACCCAGTAGCACGCCAGCTCCATCGCGCTCTGCGGTCGATCGCGGTAGAGGGTGGAAATTTCCTTCACCTTCTCACTAAACCTATGCTCGCGGATCATGATGTTAACGGCACGCGAGAAAGACTGCTCGTCCAGCTGCTGGTAGTCGAGCATCAGAGCAATTCCTTCGTCCACCATCGCCTGGATGTTCTGGGACTGCTCGGCATAAATGGGAATGCCCAACACCGGCACGCCGTGATATTTCGCCTCGGCCATCCCGCCCAGTCCGCCGTGGGATATGAACAGCTTTATGTTCCGGTGGGCCAACACATCGTCCTGTGGAAGCCACGCCTTGGACAGTACGTTCGGGGGTGCATTCGGGATGCTGTCGCTTTCCCACTTCCACAGAATGCGCTGCTTGAGTCTGCCGAACGTTTTCAAGATAGCGTTCAACTTCTCCTCAGGTAGGTCGGATGATTTGAGGTTCGAACCTAGGCAGAAGTAGACAACCCCATGCTCGGCTCCGTCCAACCATTCCTGGATGTCCTTCGGCAGTGGATCCGGGTTGGCTTTGATCTGCAGCCCACCTACCTCTATCATATTCGGCAGGTACGGTCGTGGCATACCCTGCGAGAAGTGCGTGTTCAACAGAACCAGCGAAACATTCTTCCGTACGTCCGATAGCGCGGGATATCGATCGGACGGGAAGTGTCGGTCATAGTAAGACCTCTGCACATACTCCACCCCTGCCGTGAGTGCATTTTCGAATCCAGCGAAGAGGAAATTCTTCACTCGGTCGCTAAAATCCATCACACCACGTGCCCTCAGCATTATGTGCGGCACCGTGGCGACCGCCCGCGGGTTGCCCACAAAATCGGCCGTCATCTTGGTCATTCCGGCGGGGTACAGGACCGCCGTGGGTGCGTTAAAGTGCGGCCCTAGGCCGAGCACAAAGTCCGCCACAAAGTATCCCATGATCACCAGGTCGAAGTGTTCGTTTTTGATCGCCTGAAACTTTGCATCCTCGAGCGCCATTTCGACCGTACGGAACTGACTCTGGAGCAGGTGCACCATACCCATGATCGAGTTGCCGGTTTTTTTCTGTAGAAAATCTTTCGACATACTGCCAAGATCCTCCTTCGGTACCACGATTTCCCTATAGTTGGCCACCGGTTTGGGAAGCTTGAACGGACTGACCATCGTTACCTAGAAACAACGACCGGTGTAAGATGAATCCATTAAACCACGAACGCTTCAGCAAAGAACCTTACCTCATGACCACGCTCTGCCAGCCCTTTCATGAGCGCTTGCCCCACGAGAACATGCGATCGTCCCGAGCTAGGGTAGATGCACAGTATCCGGAATGCTTCCAACTGCGTAAAATAACATGCCCAAACAAGCGCCACACACAGAACGAGCTTCATTGCGACGACACTTCACACTGCGCCTCTTCGCGAACCACTAAGGGTTTTCGTCGACGCGCGCTTATACGACCCCCGTGCGTCTGGAGTATTGGTTATCTCCGTGTTGGTGGCTACATTGCTTATTTTGCTGTCACATATTGTCGACCCTGTGTATAGGTGTTTGCAGGCTACGAGTGCATGCAATACAGTTCCAAAAGCTTTGAAGATGATCAATGTTGGACGCAATCGTGGTTGAAGAGCTTAGAGCAACTAGATAATGGTTGGACCTTCGTTTTTTATTTCGTTTACATTTGTTGAAGGCGACATTGCAATATATGGTACAAACTATTTGTATGTAGTTCACATTGTACAATCTTGTTTCACATATAACTTTGTCCGGATTCTTCATTGTGATGGGCATGGGATATTGAACCGCTTCATGACAATGACAGCCATGGAAATTATATGCGCCTTGTGACTGTATCAATCATAAGCACTGGCTGACACTCTTTCCACGGTCTGCTATATTATCTTTCTCATGTTTTGCCAACTCACTTAGCCAGCGAGATAAGATAAACGAAGTTCAAATACCCCATAGAAACATCGTGACTAGATGGTTTTGAAAATGATTGGTGAAATTTCATCATTTATTACATGATCACTTTCGTTGTTTAGTACTATTTTTTCTGTTGCTTCTAAATGCTGCATCTGCTTGGAATACGAATACTTCCGAATGGTCTACGAATGCTTCTGTTTTTTCGGCGATGCAGTTTTGTCGCCACGGACTAAGCATTGTTTTATCTCTCGTAACACGCATGCGATCAGCTTGTAGGCGACGAACAGAAGAATCCCCAGGAATGCATAGACATCCAGCAGCGCTGCTTGAAACATGTTTAAATCTGCTCCCTGGTAGTGCAGATGCGATGCACCGTGGTGTCGTATGACGTACTCGACCCAAAAAGTCCCAGTTTCCAGCGCACTGATCGGCCTATCCTTGTACAGAATGGCACGCTTTTGAATGTGTTCGCGATACCTGCGATCGCCGAGGACTTTCTGGACCGCCTCGGTTAGCGGGGGCTCTGTCAGTTCGTCGAAGCTCACGCCAACTCCCCATCCTTCCCGTACGACCTGCGCCACGTTACCATCCTGGTCGCCGAACATCGGTATACCGACGATCGGAACGCCGTAGTACATCGCCTCGCTGATGCTCCCCAGCCCGCCGTGAGTTACGAACAGTCGCAGGTTGGGATGGGCGAGTATGCTACCCTGCGGCAGCCACTTGCCGATGAACACGTTCGCCGGCTTGCCGGGCATCACGTCCTGATCCCACGTCCAGATGACGCGCTGCTTCAGCTTGCGGATCATGGTAAGGATCGCCTCCAGTTTGTCCTTCCGCAGGTTGGAACTGCGCAGGTTCGAACCGAAGCTGATGAAGATGGCCCCATGGCTACCGGCACCGTCGAGGAACTGCCGGAGGTCCTCTGGCAGTGGTTCGGGCTTCGGGTTGATCTGAATACCGCCCACTTCCACCATGTTCGGCAGATACGGTCGGGGGACGGTTTGCGTGAAGTAGGTGTTGAGCAGCACCAGCGAAACATTTCGGAGCGTTTCGTCGTAGCTACGGAAGCCCTTCTCGGCGGGAAAGTTCGACCTATGATACAAAGGCACACAAATGGTAAGTGTCGATGTTGTTTTGAGACACTAGTGTCCCCTTACTCATAGTATGGCATGGCTTGGTGGCGGATGTACAGGAGCATCACCTTCTCCACCCCATTGAGCAGGGTGTTGGCCACGCGCTCGAGAAACGTCATCGGGTTCCGTGGGCCCAGTAGTAAGTGCGGTACAGTAGCAACCTCCAACGGATTGCCCACCACGTTGGTGAGCCCGGAGGTGGCCGCCGAAAAGTAGAGCACCGTCGGACAGTTGAACAGTTCCCCCACGCCGAGCACAAACGCGTTCATGAAGAAGCCGACGATCGCCACATCGAACTGCTCCTCGCGTGCCAGTCGCAGAAACTCCGGTGCGTTGATCGTCACATTGGACGACTTCTGTGCGGCGTCGATAATCTTGGGGAACATTGTCATCATGTTCCGGCTGCCACCCTGCATGAAGTCGCTCATGATCGACGAAAACGCGTCCTCGATCGGCACGTAGATGTCGCGGTAGTTTAGCGGGGGCTTCTTCAAGGGAAAACTACTAACCATTGTGACCTGAAACGAAAAGTAGGGGGGTTCCATTTTTTGGCACATTCGTTCCATCGAAGATTCTGCCATTCCTCTTCCTGCACATACCTCATGTCCACGGTGGGCGAGTTCTTTCAAAAGTGCCTGCGCACCCAGGACGTGCGATTTACTCGCCGTAGGAAAGACGCACACGATTTTCGCTGAGTCGGCATGATCGAGCAGTATCGTCAGAAGGATCAGGCCGAAGGTCAGCAGCGTAATTACCGTACAGCGTTTCATCTCAGCGCGATGTTGTGATAGAATTCGCTGATGATCTTGCGTCTGGCAACACGAGCACACTGCAATGGAGACTACACCAGAATGATGCCGCCACGGACGTTGAGTGATGTTTTTAAACCCTACGCTCTCACAGCTGTCTGTTGTGCCTCTTTATCCAGAGGCGACTTAATTGGTTTCTCTTCTAAATTCCTTCCCGCGCCAGTCGTTTGTATTAGTGAAGCTGCTGCTGCGGCATAGACAGTACGTTTTGATAGGAGTTGACAGTACTAGGCGCCATGGTGTGCACTGATTCAAACGTGGCAAGATAATCTATTATCTACAAATCCACATGGATGGCGTTGGCTGGTAGAAGTTGGGGGACTGCAAAGGGAATTACCCCTTGTGCGCTGTCACGTCAACCAGTCGTCACGAATACACCTGTTGCGGGCCGATATGTTAAACATAACGCGAAGTCGTAGGTAGACATACGTCACTCTGTCCAACACAAACACAATCGGATGGTAGTTTGTCACTAATGGAGTACGCGATACGAGGCAAGCATGCAGGTTTTAATTGTCTCCCTTCTCGCTCTGTGCAAACGTTCCTTAGGCATTGAGCCAAGGGCCAAGCGTGGGGCACGCGACACATCCTCGTATGAAAATCGTTCGTACATAACTGAAGATGATGTTTTGCCTAATATCTCGTTTTAGCGGCGTTAGGCCGGTGTAATGCATCAAACTTGGCCCAGAATAGTGATTGTGCGTGTTGGTGAAATGTATACACAGCCCCGCGGCTTGTTTAAGGCGACCCCCAGCCGCGATGACGTCATGTACCGGGCGAGAGAACAAACTATCACTACCAACAACATCCCGAAGTGGAGTAGCTTATATTTCACATATTTATCTCCATGTCGCGTTTTGTTGATGTCTCACACCGATGCAGTGTGGTGTTGCGAAACTAATGTGTGTATAGGGACGCTAATGATCGCGGTGCATATGAGACAACTCACGTACGCGATCAGATATTCCCTACTTTGTCGTTTCAGTTTCGGGATGGACGCTATTTTGCTTCACTGAAAATAAAAGCATGGCGAAAACAACGCCACTTCGTAGCGTAAACGGAAAGTGAAATGTTTTCTGGTCTTCGGTTTCGTTCACACGAGGATAGGTACCATCAACAATAACACCAATGAAATGGAATGGTGTAATTTTGATTATCAAAGATTCACCGTAAAATCACTACAGTCACGTACAGCTGAACATGCCGAACAAGCCCCAAGTAAAACGCGTACGCGGGAATGTCACTGAACTTCGCTTCATTTTTTGCGCTTAAGCTCCATTTTCACTGCTGAAAATCGTTGCTAACGTCAACGACGACGACCGGTTCACAGAAACACTGATCGACGATCTATTTTGCATTTTCCCTCCATGCGCTCTGTCATGCCACCACAAGCAGCTACATTTCGATGTGCGTGTGCGCTTGTTCTGATCCCACACAACATCATCGAACACGACACACTGCACGACGCGCGTCCCCTTAGCCGACGGGATTTATTTTTGACGACTTTGAAGGCGTAGGAGGGTGAAAGTGAAAAAAAATCAAACGGACCCCACCGCGCCGCGCCGACTGAGCCGTCCACTATGGCGAACGTTTTGGCGAAAAACCACCACACAAAAAGGCGCGTTTGTCGTGTGTCGTCGGCGGCAATGCTCTGCTTCGCGCCTTCGCTCAGAAAAACCGGCCCCGACACACGGAGCACGCGGTTCATTCGACGGAGCAATCCCCTAGTAGGCGAATGGCGCTAGCGGTCCGTGGTTTACGTCGAAAGCGACCGAGCAACCGGGCGAACCGCGGCGGCTCTACGGAAATCTTTCGCGTGTTCGGTTCGGTAGAGGAAAAACGAAAGAAAGGAGAGCGTAAAAAGCAAAAAGGTTCGTTGAGACGTAGCAACCAACGGCACTATGGAGGCGGATGGCCAGCTGGGCGAGCACCACCACGGTCGGAATCGGAGGAAGAAATGCAGCCATCATGATCATCGGCATCATCATCATCAACACCACCATCACCGTCATAGGAACGACTCCGAGCTCGATCCCAGCCAGCATGAGGATCATCCAGGCGGTCACGAAAAGCGCGAACGTCATCATCAAGATTGTCATCACAAAAGTCATCGGCGACATCGATCGAGTTCTAGGGAGGTTAGTGTGCAGAGTGTCCAGATCAGAATAGTACTACGTACACCCAAAACGCGAGTTCATTCGACGGTTTTGTGTGCGTGTGTTTTATTTTTTTGACATTTTTCACAGCTTCACCGTTGAAGCAAATGTCAAATCATTCACTGTGTGATTGTTAAAAATAGATAGAGTGTTGTTCCCCGCAGACTCACTTCCGCCATCCGGATCCCGGTGTCCCTAAAGGGTGGTCACGTATTGTGCGAATCGTAAATTATAAATAATATCATCTTTATCTTTTATCAGATAGTCTAGCGGGAAAACTATTAGTTTGCGTGCGGGAGGAAAACCGTTCTTTTATCAACAAACGCAAATGATGTTGTTATCACCAAATACACGTTTGCGCAAAGCTTACGTATTGAATCGCACGTGGCAACGGGTTGCCGTTCTGAACCTTCTGGTTTGTTGCGTATGCGAGCATATGTGTGGCAACCTGTGTTTTTCAACATGTGGCTTTCCCACGGGATTGAACGGGTATATGGGTCTTCTGTCGATGTCTCTTCAGAATTACCAAACCCGCAACTGTGTCTAAACTGAACCGTTGGAGGGTCTGTGAAGCACGACGACGGAACGATAATATTTATTCGTCGGTTTTTTGCGTGATCGTACCGGACCGTGTCAGTTTTTCACGTACATTTCTCCTCGATCGCGGGCGCGGGTTAGAGTTGGTTATGCTAACAATGGTTTCGGTGGTTTTCGATTTTTGGATCGACGCTCTGTGAGAAGATTGCGTTACAAGAAAAACGTATGTCCTCTTTTGCGTTTGCTTCTCGCAAATGTTTAGGATCTAAATATCGAATCGGCCATTTCCTCATATCTATCTATTTGTCGGTTGTACGAACAACAGTTTGTCCACGATCTGTGCAAACCTATTGTGCGATGTTATGTTTCCGATTCGGCTGTAAAAATTCTACAGCGTACCAACAGTCTGTTCCTGACTAAGCTTGCTTGAAGTTAAACATCGTTCTCGTGTGTATTCTAACGTTTTTCCTTAATGGTCTCGGTGTTCTTGTGGTGTTTATGTACGGTTTTTTTTAAGCTGTAACTGTATATATTACCCAGTTTCCCGCTATCATGGCACTGTCTGGCAACATAAACATTTTATCTGTGATTCAAATAGACGCAGGAACCAATAGGGTCGACTATCGTTTCGGTTGCAATTCAGTCGCATTTTAATGTTTCTGATATAACGATGACCAAGACTTTTTGATCTTTATTTTTACCATTCGTGATGCAAGTCGTCCGTATTTTATTCATTACGTCAATATTACTGAAATCGCTTCCCTCTTGAGTTGGCTACATTGGTCATGGCAAAATCATTGCAAAAGAATACTTTTTAGATCGTAAAATTCCTTTACAATAAAGATTTTTCGTAATTGTGATGTATGGGACAGTTTAATGGCCGGACGAGAGATCGTCTTGTGTGCCATTGTGTTGCGATTTACCACCTCGGACGAGGTCCCTCTGCATCGTCTTCCCAGTATGCATTGGGTGAAATTCCGGCCCGACTTTCGGTTATGCCGGTGTGACTCAACTATTCTACACAATTCGATCCCGTTTTTCTACCGTTGATTTATACACTGCTCCGCTCGCTCGCCTTTCGGAAGGGTTCCCATTTCTGTTTTTCTTTTGCTCAATGCCGACGTCTCGAGGCTCGATTGTGAACCGGGAAACATAAACCAACCCCAACATTTTCATTTCCCGCTCTCTCCATCCGCCGACGGAGGAAGAGTTTTAGTAACCATTTGACATTGCGATGCGTTTTAACCTACTTCCGAGATGTGTGTGTTTTTTTTTCATCACTTTTACCAAATGCTGGCTGTCATATTCCCACCCCAAACAGCAAAACGGGGTCGACAACACGACACAATAAATAGGTGATCGCGCATTAGTAGCGCGTGAGCTTCGGGAAAAATGTCAATTTTCAAGGGAAAAGAAAAACAAACCCAAACCGGGTCGCGACATTCGAGACCAAGTCAACATCTTTATGTTGCATGCAGAAGAGTTTATATAAAATACGTACGTAGCTCGACGGTTTGGAATGTCCGAATATCTTCGAAGGAGGAAAAATGTGTCTCGTTTCGTCACACAAAAGACAACCCGGGGCCGGTGAGTAGGGTAGGATGAGACGCCTCTGCTTTTCTCTCTCTCTCCCGCCATCGTCCATCCCGGTCGTTCAGTTTTCATACCCGGGCCGAGAAACGGGAGAGATGATTTCCATCCATCTGTCAGTCAGTCTCCCCGAATCGATCGTTGCGATCGGATGTAACGGCCCTTGGGTCCCGTGTGTTTAGCAACCTACGGCCAATGTCCATTGGTAGGCGGGTTTGTGTCTGCATCTCGAACACGGACGGCCGCCGGGCGGGCATCCGAACAGCCAACGCGCGAACGAGGACGACAACGAGCGAAACGTAACGATATCGAACACAACTCCGAGCCGAACACACGCATCCAACCGTCGCCGATTGTTACGAAATACAGAAGAAACCCGAAAGCTAAACCGCGATACGCCGCAGCAAAGTTGGTGGATGTGTCCCTCCACGGAGAGGCCAAGAGAGAAGGAGTAGGTACGGGCACACGGCCACATCTAGATCCTCTAGTGCGCTACCCTACTGCCCACAAACAGTGAAGCGATAGTACGCCACCGACTGTGGAACCGGGAGCAACGTTTTTCCTAGTAGCTGATCCTACGATTGTCGTGCTGTGCGGTGCCACGGAAAATTGGCGTCGTTGTATGTAAATCGTGGCGAATAAAATTGGGACGATCGATCAACGATCCAATTCTTTCAACGATCAGTTGGGTTAAGTGCAAGGGTGTTGATCACGTCCGTGGCAACAAATAAAAAAAAATAACGATGGGAGGGTGAGAAATTCTCGCGAAGTTGTTGGAAAAAAATACTAGAAATAGAATTAAAACGGGATTCCGTGACAGAAATGGAGACGCCTGGTGCTTTGTGCATAAGTGAACGTTCTGTGTGAAAGTGTGTTTTTCTTTTCAATGATAATTATTCCGTTCGCACGTAGCTTAAAACCGTGCTGTTGTGCTTTAGTTAATTTGTAGATACGAGAAAGTGGCCGTTCTGCAGTGTTCAATTTCAACTAAACCAGTGTGCGTGAGTACCGACTACTGTATCCTCTTCCTGTTACTGTTATCTTCCGGATCGCTAATTTCGTTGCAGTATCCAACAGTAACGGTATCTATTCATCGACACGCTGAAGGAAGCAGCGTAACTAGAGCATATCACCAAACACCAAACAAAATCATCAATTCAGTGTGAATCTCCTCCTCTATTTATATCCCCTCCCGTTGGTGGCGAATAAAAGTACACCAAGTAGTAAAACGTGCCCCTGTCCGGAGCAGCGCAAGAACGAAGTCAACCGAGAGCTGTAGGCACGCCACAGCCACGCACGGACGCACGCACGGTTCCTAGTTGTGACAGTGTGTTCATTCTTTTTCCCTTCTAGTCTTGGTGGTGGGAAATCATATACGAAAGAGCATCGCTCGGCGAGTCTCGACCCGTGCCGATGATTGTAGTGTCACACCGTGGTTCTCCGGTGGTGGAAACTTGCCAAAAGAATCGCTCGATGCGCTGCGTTTAGGCAGTGACCCAGAAGAAAAAACCGCCATCTCTCATCCTGCTGCGCCGCAAAGGGAGCAGCATGTGCGCTCCTCAATCGAAGCATGCATCGCGCACGGCCGGCTGCATATAAGGGTATGCTGGTTGCGTTCCCGCGTTGGTGCTTCGTCATCGCCCAGCCATGTCGGGAACGACCTCCGATGCCACCGCCGCCGGCAAGGGTTCCGTGTCTTCCGGTCTGCCCGCTGAAATCACCGCCGAATGGACCGTACATGCGCAGCTGACTCTGTCGTCGTCGTCGGCCGCTTCTCCGTCAGCCAACAATCGTCCCGCCGACAGTGGCGTCGCTAGCCAGGACCAGGACCCGCCTTCAGGGCCGAGTGGGGGACGAGCGCCCACCTCCGCTACCGAGGATCATTCCACGGCACGTAACGCCGGCGAAGGTGACGGTGGTGGTGGTGCTGGTGGCCATGGAGATATGAACCCTAGCCAACAACCTCCTCCGATCAAGATTGCACCCACCGGCGGCCACACATCCAGCGCCAGTGGCAATCCAGTGAAGGTTGTTTATAAATTTAGCACGACCGACCACCACCCGCTGCAACAAAAATCGGCCCAACCCTCGGGGAGCTGCACAACCAGCACCACCACCTTCCCGGTGACCGCCGGCCCGTCACCGGATGGTAAAAATAACGTTATTTTTAACACCGATCCATCATCCCCCGCTCCGGCTGGGACGACAACGTTCGTTCAGGTGAGAGAAACGTTGTTTTTTTCTGTTTTGCGTCCACCCTCGTTTGGATGGAAAACTCAGCCAAGCGTGTGCCCTAAAGGTGGGCGTGTGTTGATGGGTTAGATGCGAAACCTCGGCTCGAACGACGGCCTGGGTGACGATGAACGAGCGGCGACTTTCCATTCGCATTCCTGTCAGCAATTCGACAGTAAAGTTCTTCGGATTGGATTGCGATTCGGGATTCGCTAATGGTACGGAAATGAAGCTCGAAATTCGTTACCTTCCGCGTGATTGCTTTCTATGTCTAGTTTTGCTTACAATCTAATAATGATCGAGCAGATTGCATCCAGCGTCGCACGTCCAGATCTATAAAATCAGAACCTTTGTTTTGCAATCTGCTTCATTGCCGACCGATGAAGCCTTCCCCAATCGCACTTCCGGTAGCTTACTTTTGAACCGACACTACTCGTGGAGTCATTTTAAAGATTATTTAACCTTGCCACCAGACCCCGACCGGCGATGGGGTGCCTCCATTCGGCGTCAACTCGAGCTCCGCCGCCCACCTTTTTCCCAAATGCACCAGCACCTGCAGCATCGTGCTGACCGCCTCTACCGACCTCCTGCCGCCGTCCGAAACGGTACCAATCATTATCAACAAGTGCGAATCGACGAACAACATCGGCGTCGATAGGAGTACGAATTTTCCCGAGAAGGTACCGTTCAATGATGAGAACATTAGGTTTTTATTTCCCCACCGTGTCTGTCCTTCAATAACCTGTGCGTTTCCTTCTTTGGGTTTTGGGTGTGGATTGCCTCCGTCTTAGTCCGCCAGCAACGCCAAGGATGTCAGCTGTCAAACCAGCGACTGGGAGACGAACGACGCTGCGTCGCACAAGTTGCTGCAAACGGAAGCCGAAGCCGGCGGGTCGATGCGTCGCCGGGCGGCACAAAAATCCATCACCGACGCTCTTCTTCTCTCGCCGCCGCCACGAAGGCGCGAGGATAGGTTCGATCCGGTTGGTAAAATACACGGCACAGGCCATTAACAGTATACTCATATTTTTCCTTCGTTCCACACTTCTAGCTCGTTCGGAAATCTGTTTCACCCGCAAATCCCATTATCTCGCCGAGTAATACGATCCGCTCGCAGCAGTCCAGTGTTCGGGATACGTCGGCGGCCAAGAAGAAACCTCGAACGGTTCATATCGATGTGTACTGCACCGGGTCCGACGGGGAGGAGTCGTCGTCGTCCGCCTCTTCCTGTTGCTCGTCGAACGACGACGATGACGGGGCAGACTCGGGCGGCAAACTGTCGTCCTGCTCGTCGGGCAGCCGGTTCGATACGAGCCACATGATGGAGCTGAAATCTGCCACAAATCCAACCCATCCTACCGTCTTCGAGTCGGAAGAGATGAAGGTGCGACACAAGCGCGCCGGAAAGCACGACGTTCCGAGGCGTTTGATGCAGCAACCAATTGGTACGATTGGTTCAGAGCGGCGAAAGGTTTTCCTGCGGGAGGACGCATTGATGATCGTGGGCTCTTTCAATTACATTCCAGATCAAAACACGCTTTCCACCATTGGCAGTATGAAGAAATCCGCCTATGAATCCATTAGGCACGGCCGAACGAAGAAGTCCACCACGACCGATGAAATCAACGAGTCGAAGCAGATTCTGTTTAGCAAACATTTGGGTGACACCGGCCCGAAGGGCGAGTTGAAGGACTTCAATGTTTACTTCCGACGGGACGTGAGTGACGATGCGATCAGCTCGAACTACGCCATGTCGAACCGTTCGACACGGAGGGACATTACCGGGAGCAGCCTTTCGAGTGCCATCGCCGAAGGCATCTACGAGCACGACGAAGGACTAGATGAACCGACCAGTAGCAGCATGCGACTCAAGCGAAGCGGAACGACGGCAACGCAATCGGACAGCTTCGAGTACGAGAACAGTGAGGATCGCTGCCGCATACTTGAGATGGAGCGCGTTTGGAACCAGCAGCACTGGAAGTCGCCCTCGGTGGAACGGAAGCTGCTCGAGCTGCACAACCCGTCGCTGTTCCGCAGCGACTCGGAGAACAATCTCACCGAGTCGGATCACAGCTTCGTGTACGACGAGGCGCCGGTTGCTGCATCGCTGCTGGTGCACGCGTCGCCGCACCACGAATCTAACCCCTCGCTGAACGAGTACAGCGATTCGAGCCCGTCGACGGTCAAAAGCGCGTCCCAGAGGACGCCGGATGGCGGTCGGGCCTTTCTTCAGCAGCAGGCCGTGCTGGCGGCAACACTGTACCAGCAGCAGGTGCGGGAGTTTTCTCCCGTGGAAGGCTACACTAACGAGTACCTTGCGATTGCGAGACGGTTCGGAAGCTTGATCAAGGGACGTCGAAAACCCGGAACCCACATGGGCCCGGTACGAAACCCGGAGTGTCCCTGTGCCCACTGTCGCCGGTGGATGGTTGAGCGGGAAATGGGTCCCGTCGGTGGAACCGGTGGAACCAGTAGCGTACGGGAAAGGGCACTGTCCGTGGATGACACGGCTACCCCGAGCAATATCATTGACATGCGACGTCAGTTTCACATGAGAAACCTCGTCTAAAATACCACGACTGTTGTTGCAGCACTTGAGAAATTTTAATTTCAGCCTATTTTCTCCTCGAACAAAATGTGCCATCAAATGCATTTGAATATTCATTCATCTTTTATTCTTTCCATAATGTAACATTTGATTGTAAACGATGGGATGGGGTCGATAGATCGGCCCTCCAAGTCGTAAGCGTGCGTGTTCTCCCCTAACGGTAACAGTGTATTTATTTAACTCTAGCTAGATATCGCGCATAGTAGAAATAAAAAATGCACAAACGTATAG
The DNA here is from genome assembly GCA_034621735.1 of Anopheles plumbeus. NCBI lineage: Eukaryota > Metazoa > Arthropoda > Insecta > Diptera > Culicidae > Anopheles > Anopheles plumbeus. The sequence goes on from JAOEFI010000006.1 coordinate 33,663,063, forward strand.
ATTCGTTTTAGAAAACGTTGAAACGTGGGGTTTTGTTTGGCTTATTTTTACAGCGTAGTGCGACAACGGTGGCACACACATCTAGGTGAAGACTCGATTGTATCTTACCGGATATCATATACTAACGTTTCATTTGTTTCGCCTGTTTCTTCAAAGGCACAAGGTCGTCTGTCGGAATCATCGCGTAAACTAGATCTTCTCCGTAAAGCGCTCGAGCTACGTCGACTGGAGCTGCCGCAGGACTGTCCCACGGCGCAGCAGCTAAAGGCGGAGCTCCAGAATGTGCAAGCGTCCAGCCCTGGCCCGGTGCAGTACACGATGCGCAATTCGTTCCGTGGCAGCTCACAGGGAAAACCGACACACAACCAGCAATCGTTCAGTCGCTGCGCTGCCGTCAGCGGGAAGCTCGAGGTGCGTCTGATGGGTTGCCAGGACCTGCTCGAGGATGTGCCGGGTCGCTCGAGGCGTGACAAGGACTCCGGCTCGTCGAGTCCGGGTGACCTGAAGAGCTTCGTCAAGGGCGTCACCAGCAGAAGCTCGTCGAAAAGCTACAGCGTGAAGGACGAAACCTCGTCGGAGATCATGGCCGTGATCAAACTGGACAACATCACCGTTGGCCAGACGTCTTGGCGGCCCTGCTCGCAGCAGGCCTGGGATCAGCGGTTCAGCATCGATCTAGACCGATCGCGCGAACTCGAGATCGGCGTTTACTGGCGTGATTGGCGGTCCCTGTGCGCAGTGAAGTTCCTCCGCCTCGAGGAATTCATCGACGACATCCGGCACGGGATGGCGCTGCAGCTCGAGCCGCAGGGCGTGCTCTTCGCGGAGATCAAATTCCTCAACCCGATGATATCGCGCAAACCGAAGCTGCAACGCCAGCGCATGATCTTCAACAAGCAGCAGGTGAAGAACATTCCGCGGGCCAAGCAGATGAACATCAACGTGGCCACCTGGGGTCGGTTGCTGAAGCGGAACACCAGCAGTACGCCCTCTTCAGCAGGGATGTCGGTTCAGGGAGCGCTCGCCAGCACACCATCGACAGCGCCTTCCACGCCCGGCGGCACGATGGGTGCGCTTTCGTACGATCCGCTGCACCCGGACGATCCAGTGGAGACGCTCGGCGAATCGGCTGACCATAACGTCGTCGGACTTGGCGGAGGTCGCCCATTGGGTAAGCTTCTTCATTACATTGCGGATTGTGTCAGCTTTGACATGACTGATCTTACTTTTGCTTACTTTTAGGTATCCACGGTGTCGGCGTACTACCCGAAAGTCCTTCGTCACACTCGCTGCAATACCAAGGCATACCGAGCGTCCTATCCGGCGGACGGCCACTGCCACCGCAGTCAATCAGCACGCCGTCCAGCTTCCGGCAGAAGAAACAACCGATGCCATCGCCACGGCAAGCGACACCACCAAAAATCGATCACGAGGTAATAAGGGCTAATAGCACTCTCCAGGGACGGCATTAAATAGCAATATGTTAGGTTGACTAGTAGTGCGAGCTTGCTAAGAAAGCTCAATGGAGGAGTTACGCGGTTTCCTGGGTTTCCTGCTTTGTAGAGGTCCGTCGTTCGGTGTCAGAAACGCGAGAATGTAACCACCAGTGCAGTTCTGCTTGTACAGCATACATCCCCATGCTGGTGGCGCGGTTATCGGAGGGTGTTTGTGGAGCGAACAAACCGTGCACCGGGTGTAAATCAGCGATCGTCGTCGGCTTACCGCTTATCATTGTTTTTGCCAGTGTTATATTCCATGTTACACGTTACGCTCTACATACATATCCCTTTCCACCACCACCGACACCTGTTTCCCCTTTCGTCGTCTCCTGTGAAGATTTACACTTATCTCTTATCTTACATCACGATGTGTGTTGTATCCGCTCAGAAGATGGCGAGGTGCAAAGAACCGTCGGGGGGGATTTTATTGACCACCGTCGTCGGGGTTGGTCGTGTGTAGACAACCTCATCATTTTTCCCTTCTTCCTGCTCTATCTCTGTCTCTGTTTATTAAACGGTTCCATTCGTCTTGTACAGTAGCACAACTTAATTCCTTGCACTCGGTTGAATTTTTGAGCTCCCAGAAGAATGCGACCGACTTGACTGGTTTAGTGTTGCCTGCGCGGTCTTTCGTTCGGGTTTCGCTTCGGTATTCGCTCACTGCGGAGAAACGTGTTGTCACCAGTGATTTTTTTTCCTTGCATCTAACAAAATGACACTGAAAAGAAGGGAACCATTGCAAAGCTTGCACTATAATCCTAATCGGCGTGCCGTAGCACGTGGGAGTCGCAACGTGACGAATTTCCCCGATGCCGCTACTAAAGAACGTGATCTCGTCTATCACTGCAATCCCTCACAGCAGAACAAGAAAAGGGTTAGTAAGTGTACGAATAGAAGCAGGGTTTCTGAAACACGATCCATGTTCATATCGTGAGCATATGTGATCAACGACACACTGTATTGCTACTCATGTTTTTAAAAGTGATCGTGCAATATGTGATACGATTGTTCTTTGTATTTCCTACTTTGGTTGGAAGCATCCTTTTTTCAGAAGGAAGTATTGTTTATATGCATGATTGACCCTATCCCTACACAAATACGTCAGTTACTCTATCTTTTGCTCAAGATACCTTCTCTTCTTCTCTCTGTTTCTCTGTTTCTCTCTCTATCTCTCTCTCTTTCTCTCTCTCTCTCTGGCGAAATCGTCGTATTCTCTTTCTCTCTCTTTCTCTTGCACAGTTGGAGTATGCATTAAGCAAGTTCGATTTTCTTCACCAGCACGATAGTATTAGTGGTGTTAGTTTATATGAGCAGCAGCAACAACTGTTAGAGTCGGCAGCAGCAAGCGGGCCGATAAACCATTGTGATATCGAAGCTAGTCCTCCCACCGTGTCTCCTCCGTCAGCGTACGCGGATAACGACGAAGATGTGCCACCAGCGCTGCCGGCGACACCACCGCCCGTACTGCGCGGAAGAAAAGCGCTACCGGAAGGTCAAGATGCTCAGGCGAAATCGCAGCCGACCGCGCCGTCAGTATTACAGAAGTCCCTCTCGGGCGATCTTTTACGGCCGGTGCTATCGCTTCCGCCACCGATACTGTACGGTGGCGGCGGACCTGCCGGAGAGTACGTTAGCGTTTACAGTAGCAATGAGTATCGAAACAATCGGGACAGTTACTACAGTACGGTGTCGTCCACGGGAAGTCCGATCGTGGAGGAGCCACCTTCGCCGGCGCCTAGTCAGATGCAATACGTTCAGTTTCCGGAAGCGGAGGAAACGTTCGACAGTATCATTGAGGTCAGAAACTGCACTGTGCACACACTGCTTCTGTCACATATGCCAAATTAAACCCACAATCCAATCATCATCCTAAACAACCATCACCTTCTGGGATGGGGCAAATGCTGTACAGTCTTCACCGACGACACCTCTTGTGTTTGGTATTCATTACAAAAGGTTCCCGCCGTTTTTGTGCGAGTAGTGTTTGAATTGATCCTCACAGTGTTGTTATCTAACCAAATAGATGCTGTAAAATGTCATCATTTTTCCTAGTGTTCAACATTTGCCCCACGCCGACACATACAAAACTACCAAACAATAACAGTTGTGCCCTCGTCTCTCAATATGTCCTGCGTGTGAAATCATATGTGTGCATGCTCGTTTTGTTTAACAATCCGTTATGCATAAATAACCTATTCTTTGATTGACTTATTCATGCATCATCTTCTTTACTTTAATGAGTTCTATTCTATTGAATGAGTTCCATACAGAATTACTCGCTTACCAAACTTTTCTTTTCAAATTCGGTTGGCTCTATTAGAAATTATGTCTGTAACAATCAAACTAAATCCTACTAAACAGTCGCTTTCGAGATAGAACCTACGAAAGGAGCTACCGTTTTCCGATGTGTGTGTTGTTTAGTGGATCTGCATGTTATGAATGGATTCAACCAATATTTATCTCTCAAGCCGTCCTGTCCTCAATTTGCGTGCTTATGTGTGGTGCGTGTTCCTTTCTGTTCGATTTAATTTCTGCAATGCTGTCGGCCGGTTTTAAACAAGTTTTCTTCGCTTTCCAGCTACTGTTTGAATTGTCCTAACGTTTTGTTTTACTTTCAGCCACTCTAAACCTGTTCGTATGTTTCTATATTTCTTTTGTTTCGCTGCCGTTTTCGCCATGCTATATCTTCATCATAATTTCTGCTGCTTACATTTCTGATTCTCTTAGATTTTACTTTAGGCTGTTGCTTTGACACGATTCCGCGCTATATGTCTCAGAATTTGTTTAATGTTACTGATCTTCTCAATCTTCTAACTTTTCTGTTCTCTCCCGGGCTAGATCCTACCATTCGAACAGCTCACGATCAGTGGTACCGTGGTACCGCCCCCACTGCCACCCCACCTTCATCATCCTTCTTCCGCGATCGCAGCCCAGGCGGCATCGTTGGCCGCGGCAGCCGCGCTACAGGCTCAACAGCAGCAACTCTTCTATCAGCAGCAGCAGCAGCTTCTGCTCCAACAGCAGCAATTGCCGCATCCTCAGCCAACGGCCGCACAGTTGCAGCTCAACGTTGGCCAATCATCGAACGCTGGCGACGTGGCAGCGGCAGTCGCAGCAGGCGCTGTAGGTCCCCCCGTGAATCGACGCCAAGGTCCTGCCGCTCGAACCCTCCAGTACCGCGACAGTGCGTACGAAAGCCGCCGTCAGTCACAGGCCGGAGGCGGGGGCGCTGGTGGCGCGGCCGGTAGTGTTACCATGTCCATCGATAGCTTCCGCCTGCTGAGCGTGTTGGGGCGGGGCCACTTCGGCAAGGTGATACTGGCGCAGTACAAAAACACTGGCGAGTATTTCGCCATCAAGGCGCTCAAGAAGGGCGACATCATTGCGCGGGACGAGGTGGAATCGTTGCTGAGCGAGAAGCGCATCTTCGAGGTAGCCAACACCATGCGCCATCCATTCCTGGTGAACTTGTTCTCCTGCTTCCAAACAGAAGTGAGTGCCACATGTGCCAAGCGAGGAGGAATTACAGCACTAGACTTTTATTTCATCGCTATGTATCCGTTTTTCATCGATTTATAGCAACACGTCTGCTTCGTGATGGAATATGCTGCTGGTGGAGACCTCATGATGCACATCCACACGGACGTCTTCTCGGAACCACGAGCCGTATTTTATGCTGCATGCGTCGTGCTCGGTTTGCAGTATCTGCACGAGAGCAAAATCATCTATCGCGATCTGAAACTCGACAACCTACTGCTGGATACGGAAGGTACAGTATATTGTTGATGTGATGGTGATTGTCCAGAAAGTAATATTTTTGTCTTCCAGGTTATGTGAAGATCGCCGATTTCGGCCTGTGCAAAGAGGGTATGGGTTTCGGTGATCGCACCGGAACGTTCTGCGGTACGCCTGAGTTTTTGGCACCGGAAGTTCTCACTGAAACGTCCTACACCCGGGCCGTTGACTGGTGGGGATTGGGTGTGCTAATATTTGAAATGTTGGTCGGAGAGGTAGGACAGTAGAATGGAAAACTTGTCTCCAGCAGAATTGAACTGACTGTTTTCTATTCACAATTTTCAGTCTCCCTTTCCCGGCGATGATGAGGAGGAAGTGTTCGATTCGATCGTGAACGATGAAGTTCGTTATCCAAGATTCCTTTCACTGGAAGCAATTGCGATCATGAGAAGAGTATGTTGAACCGATAATTTGGAATATTTGGAATAGATTTTCACCTGGCTTCTATTATCATTTTTAAGTTGCTGCGAAAAAATCCGGAACGGCGTCTCGGTTCCTCAGAGCGTGACGCGGAAGACGTGAAACGGCAGGCCTTCTTCCGCAACATCGTCTGGGATGATTTATTGCTTAGGAAGGTGAAACCACCGTTTGTACCAACGATTGTAAGTTTTTAAGCAAATTGACTGAGAACATTGGAATAGGAAAATCTCCTAGTAGCAGAAAATAATTTACCTTTCGGATATCTCTTTTAGCGCTCACCGGAGGATGTTTCTAACTTTGACGAAGAATTTACGTCCGAAAAGCCGGCCTTGACACCTCCGAAAGACCCCCGCATCCTCAACGAAACCGAGCAGACATACTTCAAGGACTTCACCTACGTGGCCGAATGGTGTTGAGATATAGTGGTCGATACTTGGGTGGCAAACACATTGGCTAACACGCGGCAACTATAGTAATGATTGTTACTAGTTTACAAGAAAAGTTCCCCGACGCTCGAAGTGAAGGCAGCAATTTCGAAAAGATGCACTCGGCCCGAATGGTTGGATCCTCCTGCCGTTCCTCCCTGTAACCTTTGCATGAGCGGAAGACCTTCGTGGTGGTTTCGATGGAATAACTGAGATTTTTTTATCAATTCCTGCCTGTTTTCGCGCAAGAAAAGATAAAAGTAGGGTTTAGTTTTATCGGATATGCAGCGAGTTGTTTTCCCATGCAGCAAAGAAAACAAACACGATAGAAGACGGTTAGTAAGGTGATATAGGAACATTGTTTAAGTAACTGCGGGTAAGAGAGTGAATGTGCGCGAGCGAGGTGTGCCTTTTGCTGGGTTCATGAGTCAGAGTTTGCTATTAAGGCTATAGTTAGACATGTATAATTTGAGCGCAAGTAATGACGAGAATAATTTATTCTCGCACAAAAACGTCCCTACACCCACTTCTAAAGTTGCAAAGACAGTAGTTACAGCGTGGTAAGAGTCAACAAAAGGAAAGAGGAAAGCATCGGATTGATTGAAACCCACTGTATTACATTTGCTTGTTTTCCGAATGCCGAGCAGAGACGATTTGTGCGATTCAGAACGCATACCGGCAACCGTTCGTCGTTATTATTATCACGCAGCCGTACCGCGGTACTGTTGCATATTTTATTGCAGTGTTATTATTACAAGGTTCGATAACGATCATTATTCTAAGGATAGGTTGATTCGAATGTAGCATAAAGTTACGCTATTCGTAAATCCATGGCTCACGTCGCCGATAAGTCACAACTCTCGGAGCCATCGCCACGCCGTAAGTCCTTTCCGCACTGTTTCACTCTGTTCCATTTTCTTCTCGACAGGTGTTATGCCTTTTAGTTTCGAGCTAAACTTATCCATTCGTTGTTTATGTTATGTCTGTGTACGTGATTCTGTTAATTAGTGCCCTCTGTTCTCTACCCCTCCTAATTCGATAACAACAATTCACTTTGACTCCTTACTCATCAAAGAAAATAAAAGCAGGTTCTTTTTATCTAACAACCGAAGAGTGTGGGTTAACAATTAAATATTCTTTTTTTTCAAACTCAAATCGTTATGAGATAGGAAATGACCATTTGCACCACAAAAGTGGCGTAGATCGCAAATCGAAACCAGAGAACATGATGAGGTTTTGTGTGTGAAAGAACGATTAGGCAGATAGTACTGCAGTAACAAAATCGAAGAAAGGAAGAACAGCAACTGTTTATGATAAGCTTTTGATTTTTTAGAGAACCAGCTAAGCGCGAAAGAGCAAAGAAATGTTAAGTAACGGGTAGTTTAAGTAGTATATTTGTTATGTTTCCGCCGGATAAAGAATGCGAATGGTTGAATGCCCGCTGGGAATGATACTAGGAAAATAGATTTAATGGAATAGGTGTTTCTTAAAGATTCGATCAAAAGAACGATCTTTGCTGCTCGCGTAGCAAGAGCACCTTGCAGTCAGGCAAGGTGTTATGGTTAGAGCGAGAATGTTTGGTGACAAAACGACGACACCACGTTTATGCATTTTGATGAAAAAAGCGCGACCGGTTATCAAAATACATGAACAATGGATATTTAAACCTAATAATCGGTGACTACGGCAAAAGAAAGAACGACTGGTTTTGAACGAAAACTAACAAACGTTATGTGTATGGTAAAGTAAATGTCATTGTGGTAAATGTGGGTTGTGGAGGGTAATTGTTTTGATATATTTAACTAAACTACTAACACAATCGCTCCGACAAGACTCCTTCATGTGTTTCTCTTCACAGCCTGTAGCTTCTGCCGCATGAGTTTGCCCTTCGATGGCATTTTGTCGGCGATGTTCTTTAGGCCCGGTGTCACTTTGTACAGCAGGATGGTGGAACTAGGATCACATATGGCCAGCACGACATTCTCTGCCTTTTCATCGTTTGGCAGTTTTACCGTATTGCGGTAGTGGTCCAGTTCAGCAAAATCCAGTTCCCCCGTAGCCAGCGTAGGAATGTACAAGTCGAGCGGAGCCGCTGCATCTGCTTCTCTTTTGGCCGTTAAATATATGCCACGCAAACATTCCGCATAGTAGTACCGCACGTCATGTAGCTGTTTTTCTAAAAGAATTGCACAATTTTATGTTATAGGAAATCTTTCCAATCATAAACAGCAGCTTCTCCAGTACCAGCGGCGGTTGTACCTTGTGTTAGATGGACGTAAACACGGTAAGCAGCACAGCATAGACTTTCATCTTCACACCCCAGTGAACGGAAGCATTTCAACTGAAAGGAAACAAGCAAACCATTCCTATGGCTGGGATTTTTGCTAAAATAAACAGAAACTTACAATCTCATGTACATCCATTCCATCGGACTAAACTACGTACTGTTTGTATACGCTCCATAACTTCTAGAGCCGGTCTTGTAGATTGACGTTTCAGAACAAACTGTATCAAATGCCGTTCCCAAAGGGGTGTGGATACCAGAAAAATGAACTTTTTATATTAATTTACGTTAAAAATGTGTATTTTCTAGGTAACTGGATGCTTATAATTTTATGAGGTATTTTTTAATAGTATGTTTGAGAAAAAAATTAATAAACTGCTCATCTTTAATAAAATATTAACAATTCATGTCGACTTTCGATGGCCTATCCGACCGCAGGGTATAAACCAACCAAACAGTGCTGTCAACCATGGATTTGTGCTACCTCTTCACTGATCCTAGGCGCCTGTTACCAGGGGCCAGTTTTTCGGTCCTGACGCCGTCACCGCCGGAGAGCAAAATCGAGCAAATTGTCGAACACAAGTAACAGGAGCGCAGTTTGGTCAGCAGGTAGGCCGCACCATCTACCAGGGCTTTCCATGCATCACTACGGCATCGAACAACGAACCCTATAATGGAAATACGCAGAATTTCGGATGTTGAGAGAAAATACTAGGAACAATATTTCTCGACTCGCGACTATTTTTTTATAATTACAGAATAAGCAGTATTCAATATAAGTATTAATCTTTGTTTTGTTGTTTTCTTCTCTGTTTTTTTAAATGTTTCATATCGTTGAGTGTATGATGTTACTGTTTGTTAATTGTCTCAATTATGTTCTTCCCTCCGCGCCCTTTCCAGCGTCGTCCTTTGGAACCACAGAGAGAGGACAGCATAGTGTTCCAGGTCGTTGACTCTCTTGCGGAAAATATTGCAACATTTACTTGTTGATTCCTCTGTACTCTTCGCCGCTTCTTTTCCAACTACACTCGTTACAAACGTTACTCCTGCTTTTCCCTAATTTTACGATGGACAATTTTGACTAGAGTTGCATGTCCTCACCATATTTGTTTGCTCTCTTTTGAAGTGCTTTTCCCTTCTACTTTCCCTATTTTGCATACCACTTATCTTCACTCTAATCTCTTGTTGGCGTGCCTCACTTGTGTCTATGGACGATCGAGTGTCTGGTTTCGTATGCGTTAGTGTGTTTTATCATATTTATCATATAGTATTGGATATTTCCTTATTCCGTCTTATTCCTTGCCGAGTGTTGCATTATCTTCCACGTCGGCATTGCGCTAGAGAACGGGGATGTAGATTTTTGTTTAGCAAGCTGGCTGGTTCGTTATCAAATATTTACTTTTCAATATCATCTTTCTCTGGACTACTGTGCCACACATACTTGAAATATTTATTACTAGTCTAGAAAAATAGTTTTACTGAATCTTCTTTCAATGTTTCTTTTCACATCAATTTCTGTTCTTCTCTAGATTCCTTTTTCGGACCTAACAATTCATAGATCGGAATTTTAGTTGCCTTTAATTTCTTGTTTATGTTCTCTTCTTCGGTTTCCCAAATGTAGGTATGTAATAACTTGTATAATATTTACTCTTCTGTCACCAGGGCGGGAGGGATGTGCGACGGAATGGGATATTCATTAGAGCTTTGTTGCTTATGGACTAAGAAAAACGTTTCTTTCTCGCCGTTTCTAATCACCTTTCGCCCATCAGCCTGCAAGCCTTACCGGCGCCTTCTTCCGTACGCTTTTCGTTTTGTAGTTTTTATTTTCCTTTTTGTTTCTTCACTATACATTTTTATTTATTACACGTTTTTGGACACCCACCGTCGTCTTCTACAATTTTAATAAGGTAGATTGGGACTAATAGCATTAAGTCAGAAGCACACACTTCCTATACCGGGTTCACACACTCTATTCCTTCGATCCTGTTCTCAACTAAACTCTAGCAACAATATGATTGCGTGAAATACGAGCTGAAAACACTACACACGTATCGCCCCACGGTGCTATGGTGCCCAAGGGAGTGTGACAGAGGTAAGGCAGAAAGAACCAACGCAAACATAACATAAACATTAAAATAAATATACACAAACTACTCGCCTTGAGGGCCTCAAGGGCTCTGCAAATGATATGAATTCTTCCGCTCACAATGATCAACGCGCCAAACATACATTCCACATACACCGTATATATATACATACAAACAATAGACTTCCTTAACTTAAAAAAGCGTCTCATAATCGATGTCCTGTTCTTATACCAAAAATTAACACATACCATACAATTGCGTACGACTCAATGCAAAAAATAATATACCACGGAATGTCACCACCCACCTGTATTGTTCAGACGCGACGAATTTGTGGGATTGTGCACTAAGCTACTAGACATTAGGCGTGACTGATAACATGTGTGAGGAGAAACTTTAACCTACAAACCGCTAGCGATAACGCGTACGGTCCTAGCACATTTTAACCTCTCTTACTCGCTGCGTGAAATTTAACAACCCTTACGTCGACGATATGATGATTCCAATTACGAAACGAAAAGGCGCACGAACGTTTGCGGAACGTTTGAGCATAAAGAGAAAAAAAAACAAGTCATCCTGACCTTAAGATACTAAAATCACACCCACGACCTACAAGCTAAACTGAATCACAATAGCAGCGTTTAGTTTTACAATTTGATATTGGTGGTCAGGACGAACGAGGAAAAGCCAATTTGGATTCAGCTTGGTGGACGAAACGGGAAAGTTAGCTACTGCAGCTTTTATTATTACTATAACTCTTCAATTGCCTTCGTGGTCGAACCGAGCCAGTCGATCAGTGCTAGTGGCTTTCATTTTTCCATTGCTGATGTATTGCTTGCTTTTTTCAATCGCTGCTCATGGTTTAGTCTTGATTGGTTGCTTGTAGCATTTAACGTAAGTGAATCAAATATGTGAGGTTATTGCTGCTTGGTACATTGAAATCATAAATCGTGCAAATCATAAGCGAAAACAAAATCACCAGAAAAAGTGAACTTTTATCTCCCTTTTGCCTACGTAATCGGTACGTTTTGTTTGGAGTGTTTTTGTTTTCCCATACTTTGCTCGAATATCACTCTGTAAGCAATAACACTAAAATACTCAGCCGAAAGCCCGAAAGTTACAGTAGGACACGCTACTGGTGTGATCTTCTTCGGAGCAGGTATAAGTATTAATGCGTTTCTACATGCTACACGCCAGGAGACTAGCGAAATACGACGACCACGCCATACTGGGGTCGTGGGATCTATCTACTTTAGTTTTTCTCCAACCTGCTAGCTTGCCAAAGACGTTTTACATTTTAATTCTTTACTGGTGTTTGTTTGCCCACTAGACCTACACAGCTCCTACGTGATTTTTTTCTCATAACATCAACTAGTACTTTTTCCGTTACCTTTTTTCTTCCATTGCAGCTTCGAAGGACGGCCGCGCTACTGTAGACGGATCAGTGCTACGCTCTTGACCCCTCTTTTCTACTCATACCGACATGCTTTGGGCATGCTTTAGGCCGCTTCTTGCTGGAAAGCTTGCCACAGCCACTAGCAAACGTTAAACAAAAATCCAAAGACGCCAGCAAAGCTACTCCCTTATACCAAACGGAATCGCCGATGGTCACTGAAGTACAACCATTCCACTACTGCCCGTCGTCAAGCTGCACTCACCGTCGTCGCGTCATTGCGTTTGGGTAGAGCTAAGCACTTCGCAGTTCTCCCTTAGCCACCAAAGCAATAGTTTTCGATAGCGCCAACATCAAACAATGTTCCGACTTGTGAGCGTAGCACTTTACCTTCTACATGCGACCGCTGTGCCCATCCCCCGCTGTCATTCAATTTTTGGATGGAATTATTGCTTCTTGCTTCTTTCCTACACACATCGTAGCAGTGAACGTCTAAACCGATATTGCTCACTCCGTGAATTGCACTACTTTTCCCGGTTGGATGGTGCGTTTGTCTTCTAGTGCAGCATCGATCACGGAACAGCGAAACAAAGGCATTTCACAATACTTGAAAAGGAATGGACTGGTGCTGTCTATGATGATGATCGCTACCTTCTAAAGCTGTTCCATGTCACCTATCTCTTTGACGATTTCCCTATTCTCCTGACAGCGCCCTCTTCCGGCAGGACTAAATATGAGTCTACTGCTGGTGGACGTGTTACGTGTTGATCACGGCAGCACGGCAGCGACATTTGGCGATACCATTTCTAGTTTAGTTCTGCTAAATATGCTTGATAATGGAATGAATGCTCCACGATTCTGGATCGCCTATGCACAATTAAACGGGCAGACTTTCGAAGGAACATAACAGTGTCAGTTTCTTCGCATCTTTTTTTTTTCGTTGTTGGAATAGAACTGTTACAGCTATCCTAGTGTCGGTTAAGCAAGATTTGCTTTAAACATGTTTGATTTTCTTCTCCCGAACACAAATAGAAAATGTTCTACATTCAGAAAACGGTACACAATTTACCAACTACCACATATGTTTACACATCGATGAACGGACGAAAAACGTGCATAGATTTGGTTTCATTTATATCGAAAACGGGATGGAATCGGGTTCAGACAGTTCAACAGCGGCCCTGTGATATGCCGCAAACAAAAAAAACTCGCTTCGATTAGACAATTTTTAACTTCCGCTGGTCTCCTCCTCTTGCAGTGATAATGAAATCACACAATAAAAAATTGAGCAAAGTAAACATTCTATCCGACTGTTTTGTAGCACCCCACGATACCAGACTCGATTTTTCGAGTCGATAATCACCGCTCTCGGATATATCACTACTCCACTAGTCATACCCTTTCGTGCTGGCTGTTATTCACTTGTCTATTAGGCTCACAGAAGCATGACAACTCATCTAGCCTGGACTCCTAACGCGTAACCACATCAAAGTGCTTCTTACAAAGAGATTATTTGCGGATGTGAGTGGCAAAAGATGTGAAGAATGTTTTTTGGATCTTCCGCTACATCTCTATAATCGGCATACGCTCGATGCGCCGTTTTGAGTAGAATATTTAGCATTATGCGTTGCACCATCTCTTGCTAGTTACATATCATAATTGATAATTGTGATAGTTATGTTTCGGTCCGGTCCGATTGCGATAGTGGCACCTTACCTTTTCCTTTCACTCTCGCTTCTTGAATGGCTTGAGTGAATCCGGTCGTGGTCAAGTTGGAGGTCATATTCAAC
>JAOEFI010000006.1:33688381-33792228 GCA_034621735.1 Anopheles plumbeus
CCCGTTAGTGGAGCAGTCAGTCCACCAAAAAACACCGATTCGATGGTCTATCTCTCTCTCTCTCTCTCTCTCTCTCTTTTTCTCTATTTTTCTCTCTTTCTCTCTCTATCTGTCTCACGTTCGCTCTCTTTCTCTCTCTTTTTCTTTGTTATTCCAAAATCCTAATTGAAAGCGAGAATGATGGGCGAATAATTATGGAAATATGCATTGCCCCGGGGGCGAGCGGGCTGGCGGCCTCTGCTTCATAAAAAAAAATGACCTTCGTCCTCCACCGCCGGCACCGCGGCCGGAGGAATTGGAAAACCGCGCCGTTAGGAAACAATATCGCGCGCACTGTCCATTTGCGCCATCTCGCCGCGAATCAACAAGCGCGCCAATCAACCCGCCCCAAAAAATAAAACCGAAAAAAAGAAAACCAAGCGATATGTGTCCGCCGGGGAGGGGTGGGGGTGGTTCTTCACCCGATGACGAAAATTCGGGTGGTAGGGTGGTAGTGCAGGGCGGCTCTCCAACTGGTAACACGATGTAATGAAACGAACGGGACGGGGACGGGAGGGTGGGGGGGAGCTTCTTTGCGTGAAACCGAAACAAAACCAAAAAATAAGAAACTGAAAACGGCATGCCGCGAAAGTCAGCCCCCTCCCTCCCCTAGAGCGGGTTTTCCACCGTGTGTTTTTCTTGGTCGTATTTTTTTCCTTCTCTATATTGCCCATGTTGGGTAATTGCGCCAGTCACTTTTTATGTGTTATTTTTTCAACTCTTCCTGTCCTTGTCGAACCCGCTGCGAGGTGCGAAGTGTTGTGCTCTCTATTTGCGTTACTTGGTGGGCAGTGGGGAGGGTCGGCGGGGGGGTCCGTGGGCGCCAATTGCCAAATCCGAAAACTGCTCGGAAGCCAGCAAAACAAAAATCGACACCGTTTCTGCTTCATTCGGCCGTACCGCGGCGGCAGATCTTTGTTGCTGCAGGAAGGCACCTTTCCTCCAATTTCGAGAGTTCGAGAGTTTCCTTCAAGGCTTGCAGTCAACGGTGAATGCAAACACACACCGCGCGACTGGCTCTTGCTGCAAGCAAAGGAGGTCAGCAAAGCTGGCGCCGTCAAAGGAAAAACAGAAGCTGCTTCCTGCGAAGAGACCATCCATCGCAAAAGGGCCAGGGCAGGCGCGCTCCGAGCCCAAGGAGATTCCCAAGGAAAATCGCATTACACAGCCACAGCCACAGCCTTCGTCGTGGCTAGGCTAGCTACACCCGCGTGCTTTAGGTGCAGCACAACAGTTTCCTCTTGCTGCGCGAGGAACGTTTAATGTTTTCCACTAATTTTCACGCACCCAGCCCACACGGCGACTGTCCTTTCTCGCTCGAAAGCGGATTACGAAGCGGACCGGTGTTGCGACAAGCTGCTTCACGTAATCCACCGGGGTGGCCGCCTCCCGTGGCACAACCAACTGGTTGGCAGGCCCGCCATTCCATCTCCGGGGCGCGTAACAACTACTGTGGACACACTCCGTCTGGAGATGCCATAACCTCTTGTCGTTAAGCCGAGACTATAGTGAGAGTTACTTTTGACGAATCAATAAAGCATATGATCTGAAGAAACCTCCAAGTTTGTGCGCCCACTTTCCACAACATCTTATAGCAACAAATGGGCACTCATTTCCTCGCTGTCAAATTGGCAAAACCATAAATGTTGTTATAATGTTGTTAACGGCGTAACTGTCACGTAGGAGAGCTGTCAGGACTGGCTCAAATTAAGGGACGAAAAGAAGATAAATAGACAATTTCACTAACGCTACTGCAAGGTGTAAAAATGCTCAATCTGCTGGATTTCATATACAGCAGCAGATTGAGCCCCCGGCTAGCCGCCGCCGCCCTTCCCGGTTCACGTCCCTTACACGGGAGGAAAACCACGAGAAGCATCGGACAACAAACTGCTTATCTTTATGATCGGCAACACTTTACTAGTGTGGTCAGATATCGCGAAATAGAGAGAGAGAGAGTGAAAGAGAGAGAGAGAGAGAGAAAGAGAAAGAGATAGAGAGAGAGAGAGAGAGTTCAGTAGATAACAGTGGACCGGGCAGGGTAGCAAATGGTTTTCTTTCCCGCGACCCTCAAACCGCGTATAATTAATACAGTTACGCACCAGAAGCTGCATCGCGGACTTGGCGCTACAACACATATACATTAGGGATTTTCGTGTTGTTTCCATCTGCAATCTGGCCAGTGGCTTTTCCGTCCTGTCTGTCCAATTCGGAAACGGGCGATCAGGAAACGAAAGCGCCACCATCTCGGTGACTCACCCAGTGAGCGAGTAGTGTGTGTGCGTGTGTGTGTGCACGGATTCCCGTCTTCCCCGTATGGCGTGAGTCACAAACAACATGAAGAGGGAAAACCGCACCCCTTGTGGGCCCAGAAGTGTGCCGAACTCAGTGTCGAAATCGTAAATCAGCGCCATGATTCCACTGAAAGCTGATCAAGCCATCCACAATCCAAGCCCACATTTTCTCACACCACCTAACTCTCTCTCTCTCCCTCTCCCTCTCACTCTCTCTCTCTGCACTCCGTCTTCAACTCGTTCATGAGAACGGCGTGATTTGAACTCCTCCCCCTTGGGGGGGATTATTTATTCTGTGCAGCTTATCGACGAGAGGTGGCCCCGGGATTTGGACCGAGGCGTTTTCCCTCCCAATCCTGGCACCCCACCAGCTGGTCCTGGTCCTGGTGGCATTATGTGACAAACTAATTATAAATATTAGCTTTTCCAGCCCTCCGGTGGTGGGCAAATAGGAAAAACAGATTAGCAGGAAAGGCCCTAGGCGCACGAGGGTGACGATTTTCCTTCAACCAGCCACCACACCACACCGTGGGCCATTATGGGCCCGTTTTTTTGTGGTCGCCAACTATAACTCCAACTCCTCCGCATCCCCAAACGCTGTCACGGAACGTTTGTTTGCAGTAAATATCGTAGGAAAGGACACACTGCTGGCCACACCTGCGCGGATGCCGTCAGCTGAAAGCATACCCAACTGTGTCAACTAACTCCCGACTCCTAACTGACTGCAAAAAGCTCCATTTCCGCCGATTTCGTGCGCTCCATCGCGGGTGGTGGATAACTGACCTGCCGGGATTGTCATTTTTTTTATTTTTATTTTTTTTGGCTGACGGAAAATTTATTTCCCAGTCACACAACATTGGTTGTTGGTCCTCGGGTGGCGTTTTAGGGGAAAAAAACACTTCAGGAGAAAAATACTCGCGGTAGAGTTGCGTGATGAACGGCCATAAAGAATACATACTACCCGCGCACCTCCACCACTACTGGGGCCCGCTGACACTTCTCCTGATTTCCCGGGGGGATGGTTCTCAAAGGTTCCCCCCGGCATACGGACGGATACTAGCAGTGGAGAAGCCCCGGAACACGGTTATCATGCCAAAGAATCTTCAAAGCACTGCTAAACCAGCGAGAGAAGTGATTTTTTTGTTCTCTCACTTCATAAAGTCACATTTTCCGCGCACGAGCGGGGAAAAGCTCAATCTGTGGTTAAAGTAGCGCGGCCTTAGCCAGCCAGTCAGCCAGCCAGTACCACCCCGGTGAACAGTTGGGCGAAGAGTTTCCTTGGTCACGGTATAGTACCCACTTGTTGTTCAGTGTGTTCTCGCATTTCGGAAACACACATTTTAACGCCTCATTTTCGCGCCGACCGGTCCAAGCGCAGCAGAACGCAACACGCGACAAACGGCGACACGTGTTATAGACACCGGGCTGCTGAAGAAGGAGAAAATTTCCACTCACTTTCGTCGGACTTTCTTCTTCTTTAATGCGAATTTGTTTATCGCTTACATTTGCATACTATTTGCCGGAACATTTAGCCGAGCGCCAGCCTGCGTGACATCTGTACTGGGCGTGCTGGAAAGGGACATGGGTTTGACACCAAACTCTAAACAACCGGCAGCTACACTGATGGAAGACAGTTTCAATCTCATTGAAATGTGAAACATTTTGATACATACGAGTCGTATACGAAATATCCTTTTGTCCACAAAGCAGTGTCAAAACTTCTAGTCAGCCTTCATTCAAAGTTTACGGGCTTCTCTCTCCCTCTTTTCAACGCATTTTCAATCAATATGAGGCTATTTCTTCTAAGCTTACTTAAATGAAGATCAAGGGAAAGTTACGTCATGTGAACCATAGAAGCGAACACCAGCATGTCCTGCAACTAGACGAAAATACAAAAATAGGACGTTGGAGTAGGAGCAACGCGCCCGAATCGGCACCATAGAAACATAGAAACCGAAAACCGCAATCATGGTCAAAAAACATCAATTGAACGGTAGGTAGGACGGGGAGGGGGAAGGAGAGTGGCGGATTATCGTAAAACATCCGAGAATGGGCAGCCGGAGGCCCTTCTTCTGACCTGTAATGAGGTAATTCCTACCGAATGGCAAACAAACCGATTGTTTTTCCTCCTACCACCAACACAACCAACCGTTCGCACCATTCATGGGAAATGGTTCCTATTGTTGCCGGGGTGTAGACTCGCTTTCTATCTCACCAAACCGTGAAGGCGAAAACAAGCCAGCAGCAGAAAGGGCCCGAGCAGACGTCACCCCCGGGGAACACGGCGGAGCAAAAGAAAAGCGCTACCGAACATAATCATTGCGGACCGGGCGGATGTTCGGACCTGTTGAACGATTTCCGCTACATGCACTTCAATTGGAACGATTACGAGCAAATACTTCCGATCGGTTCTGCGGGGACTGTGTGTTCCTTCGTCCAGCGGTCCGGCGAGCAGTGGACCATAGAAGCAGGGCCGTTTCAGCAAGGGGTGCTTTCTTTAGCACACTCCTTCGACCGGAACATCGATTACGAAAACCCCCGTGGCAGCGCGATTGAGCGATTAACCCTAGATTGTATGCCCGAGGGTCGGGTGTCCTTATATTAGGAGGTAATCTGTGGCCCTTGAATGGATTCGATTTCACCAGTTTTCCATTCCAATCAAGCCCTTAGTTTGTATTGTGGCTTGTCGCTTTCAAAAGCAAGTAGACACGATGAGACAAATTTAACTATGAACCCAAAGATATTTCGAGATTTTACGTAGACGAATAATATCTACTCCTACAGAAGAATCCAGCACCGTTATACTGTCAGGTCAGGTGTCAAGAAGGGGATGGAACGTGGTGGGCTTTCATTATCGTGAAAGTGGCGGTATGGAACCCGGTGTTTATGCGCCCCTTTCGCAAAGGCTGATAAGAAAGAAGAAAGAACATCCACAAATTAAGTGCTCCCCGAAGCAAAGTATGTTCGTCGACCAACCGAAATTTGGGAGTGTCAGTTTTTTTTTTATACAAATGTGCGTTATCATTATCCCTTCGGTTTTCTCCTCCCTTGTTCACCTGGCCACGAACCAGTCCCGACATAACGTTGAGACAGCGAGGTAAACGGTGAAAAGTTATCGCCAGTCAGTCGCCTCGGCAATCGCTGTCGTCCATGTGCAACGCACACATATGTCGCCCTTGTGTGTGTATGGGTTGTACTACCACCCGAAAAGGGAGGGCAAACACCAGAAAACGAGAAAACAACCAACTAGATAGCGCAGTATCCGAAATGCACCCAACAGCACACACGGGCCTCACCAGGTTGACTCTGTTGATAAGAAATTGGCACACCGGGGGATATGAAGTGCCCCAGCTCCTCTGCCCTGCCCCCAACCCAATGCACCGCCCCATCCGAAACGAGCGAGGAAAACTACCCACCGAACGAACGCATTGCAATTTTGGAGGTGAAACGAAATTCGATTCCTTTTAGAAAATGGTTTTAGGGGTTTGGTGAATGGTTTTCTTTTTTTATTATTTAGTGAAACAACTTCCGTGACTGCTATGGCGTGACCAATCCGACGGACCAGCAGGCAGGCGACGACGACCGTTCGAGGTTGAATTCAAAACAAGTAACACACATTTCTCGCTTTTTCCGATCGGACACTTTGAGGTCGCCCCGCTCTTCCCCCCGAGCCCCCGACGGGACAAACTCGTCCGTGCGGTTTCGGCCGATCGATTCTCTCAACAAAGGCGCAATGGGAGTGAAACTGTTTTTCCTGGCTGGATGGAAAATTCGCCGTCCGCTAGCGAAGAAGAAAATATTACCCTCTCTCTCTTGTGGGAAAGATTGGACGCATCCAGCGCAATGGAAAAAAAAACCTACACTCCCTAAGGAGATTGGGCCCGAAACCCGATGTGTGACAGAAGCGGAAAAACATAAAACGACGTTCGATAGATTTAATGACTCCCATTCCCGGGACGAACGGTCGTCTACCGGGCAGGCGGCAGTGGCCTATTGGCAAACGCGAAACGCAATCCCGACGGCTGGTCTGGTTTATCTTTCCGCTCCTGAGTCTGCTAGACTTGCTGGAGACACATGTTAGTGTGCGGGAAGAAACACCGACTCCTATCTTTGCCGGCTACTGGAGAGAAAGAGAAGATCCCGAACGAAGCCACCACCAGCTCTCGATCGACCAATTCCTTCTGTGACCCCGTTTTATTATCCTGCGAATCACGCGTTCCTGTCTCGTTTTGGGACAGAGGGGAGGAAAAAAACTCAACTTGCAATATATGAGCACCGCATCTGGTGGGATTGCGTCGTTCGCCTGCCAAAAAGGATATGGAATTATTCAAAAGCGGCTCATCTGCAAGTCGACGACAACTCTTTCCCAGCGGCGCCAAATGCATCCTCAGAAAGGACGAAAGTTGAAAAGGGTAGCAGTTGCACCCTTATTCATCTTACCCCTGGGCTGAATCACGTGTGCCTTTTTTGCCCTCTCTCTTGGCATCCGTCTCCTCCGCATCTCAGACCTTTCTTCTTAGGCTTGGTCGAGGAGTGGCAGCCGGGGCTTACCAGCACCTCGCAGACATTGTGGCTGACGCGATCGTGCTAATTTTGTTGACTATTTGACGCTTCGGTCGAAACGATGCACGCAGCTACTGGTACAGCGTTTTGTTCGCCTCGTGTTGTCTCTCTCTCTCTCTTTCTACACCGCAGTGAACGGACATCATTCTCACTGGTGACGGTTGTGACAGGTGGAACGACACCAACAGAAAATACATCGAAGCTTGAAGATTGTTGCAACCGAGCCTTGATTCAAGTGGCCTAACAACATCATCGTGAGCTCATCTCTATTTTTCACCGGAACATTCAGTTCAGCTTATGAAAATGACGGAAGGAGAAAGAAATTACTTTGCCAAAGCTGAGCTAAGCGTGAATTAGAAAAAGACGGGGGGAAAGAAAACGAAACTCGCTATTGCGTTATTCTTATCCACATTGTCACTATCGCCACCATTGCATTGCCCAACAAAGAGTGCACTCCACAGACACAGAGACATGTAGGTACATTGTGCAATGACTGATCGGTACTACGACACGGTGACAGTGTGGCGGTGACAACAAGAAACGGTAAGCCTCCGTAACACTATCCGGAACGAGAACCCTGTAGAAAGCCAACGTAACTGCAATGACAAGCCTTCGGTTGCTCCCCCCGACCAGACTCTTTGCTCCTGCAGGGTTCCGGGCGGTTTGTTTATCGCAAACGGAAGCGAAAGCTGCGATAGCGGGGGACGGTCCCTTTCCATCGCCTCCTCCAGGGAGTCCTTCGCTCGTGCACATACTAAGAAGAGAGAGGAGTTCGAGGAAACTCACCGTCGCATGGCGATGGAGCTGGTGGCGGTGGCAGTTATGCTACTACTGTACGAAACGATATAATTGCTATTTTCAGTCCAAGGTAACAGCAGCGCCGCCCGGGTCACAATACGGTTCCGCGCCAGTGCGAAAACCGACCGGACCCAGCGTCGTACCAGCTCGAGGATGATGATCCACTTCCCGGTGCGATTGTTATTGACGCCATTCTCCTCAGGATGATGATGATGGTGATGACGGTGCCGATTCTGGCACGCTGACAGCGCTCGTTCTGTCGCTTCCATATGGTTGCCGTCTTCTTCATGAGCCTCCGCCTCTGGCTCTGCTTGGGCCATTTTCCAGGCGGGTGGGGGTGGTTCCTATCAGCCTCCTCGTGTCGTATAGCTAGCTACCCTTCTCTCTATTCCTTTTCGCAATCGTCTCGATCCACCGCAGACCGCAACCACGCACACACACCTTAGCGACCAAGGCGTCGATAAAGGTTTTCCAAAATAAAATAAAAACTACGCGAATAAATAAATAAATAAATACTCTGGCACCCCGAAACGGAAAAGCGAGGCTCCTTGGAAAGACTCTCTGAGCCGTACGCCATGGAGTGTACTGAATTCTAGAGCCAAACAAGCCATCGTGGTGGTTGTGTTCGGTCGAAGTTCGACCGTCGCCGACCGCTCGAAACGGCCAGCCGTTTCTCCACACACGCCGCTCGGACGCGAGTCGCGCACGGTAGCAGGGGAAAGAGAAGGGACAGTAACGACGGGCACCGTCGTCGACCGTCAAGCATGGTCGCGGATCGAACCAAAAGTGTGCTTCCGTTGCAACGTGGCGTGGCGGCGGCGACTGATGTATGTTAGTTTGATTTCCGAGCCTTCCGACGGTGACAACACCGACAATTTCGGTGTTCAGACAATCAACCAACAACTTCACAATCCGTCCTAGTATGACGTGGGTAGGGAGATGGTAGTGGACGAGCGGTTGCCCCCGCCCAAATCCATTCGCTACCATGCCTAGCGCCAAAGACACACTCTTCGCAGTTGAGACAGCTTCACGAACGCACGGTGCTTTCACGAGGATCCTCTCGTCCTTCCGACAGGGCCTGCATCGCATGGAGTGTTATTTTTGGACGGCAAAAAACCAGCACAAACCACACAACCCACGTACCAGGCTAGGAAGCCCCCGTGCAGAGTACTGTGGGGAGAAATCAATGGACGAGCACGAAACAATAGTGACAGTTCCCGCGCCGTAGGAGCAGGATACATACTCTGGTGGTGTGGGTTGCGTTTAAAGGCAGGAAGGCTGATGAAAATGGGGCATCCTTTCGCATGATGGAGGATGACTACTATGGCACACGGAATAAAACAGGCTGGTATCCTTGGTATACCGATTTGAGTACGCCACAACTTCACGCTATCTTTTTCTTCCCCGTACAACAAGGCTCCTTTCATTATCCGTGCCCCTCTTTTCACTATGAACTTTTCACAACCAAGCTAAACTAAAAAAATATATATATATATGGATCCGTTATATAAATGCCATCATGAGGAATAGCCGAAGGGAACGAAGGGAAATATCGCAATGAAAATGGAAAAAACTGTCGTTCACCTCCGCGAACCATTTGGAAACCCCTAGGTAGGATGTAGAAGCAATCGCCCTGTATAGCTTGCTTGCTTTCCAACGCTTTCGTTTCGGGGCAAGCGTTGTCGTGGAGCTGGCTTCCACCATCAAGGCTTGCGATAAACCACATCCCATTTCCTATTTCCATTTTGGGCACTCTTTAGCATACTACTACTACCTACTACGCACTTCCCCCTGCCAGATATCGTAGTTCGTAGTTTATGTAGTGAGATATATGAGTTTGAGGTTTACGGCTCCTACATTTCACCCGCCCCCGCTCCTCCAGCCCTAGGAGGTCCCGTTCTTACTTGTAGCAGAGTACGATCATTGTACGTGGGTCGACAGTCGTGTATTATCCTTACCCCATTTTCTTTCTACGCCATAACGGTCTAGGAATCATTTTTTGTTTGTTTTTCGGCTGCCGTAGCATTGGATTTTCCCCCCGTTTCAACCATTCCACCCACGAACCTGGCCCGTGGTCCCTTCCCTCGGCGATTGGAGGGAGGACACTTTTGGTTTCGACCACGTTTCGCAGTTTTTCAATCCCCCGTCCACGCCATGTCCCATCCGCGGCCACCGCCGCGGTTTGTAAATCATTCTATTGCGGGGGCATGCTTTGGTGTGTGTGTGTAAAACTTGTGTACGTTTTTTTTATATTGCAGTGCCAACTTTTCAGACCCCACGCAGGTTTCGCTGCGAGGGGCTGCGTGTGCTATTGGCCTTACCTTTCCATCTTATCTAGGGTAGCAGGATATTTCAAAATCGTCTGTGTTGCATCCATTTCTATCACGTTTTCTGTGGCGAGTTCGAGTTCTGAAAATAAAATTAAGAAAAGGAAGAAACAAATTGAGAGCATGGAATGAATGGCATACCGATGTCGGAGAATAAATGTAGAATTGAACGAATTAAAATTTCGTCTCTCCTTTCCCGGGCGGATCTGAGGGATTGATGGTGTTAGCATATATTAATACGCCATCCGGCCCGAAACAGGGTAGGGCATCCGAAGTCCAGGGAGAGAAAACGGAAACCGTGTTCGCCGGGGAAAAGGTTAGGCTGACTAATGATTTCATCGTCACGTCAACCCGATCGAATCCTCCTTCGCTTTTCAGCGATTTCTACCCAACGACGGCGTGTTGGGCAACCTTTTTTTTTCGCACTAACGTCATTGAAGCAGAGCAGCACTCACACACACTTGTGCGGCTTTATTATGGCTTACGATGATTCGAATGAGTAATGCTCCAAAGCTCGCGCTGGCAACAACATCTTAGAAAATCGTTCATCAATGGTACATAATATTTGAATGGGGAAAGGTTGAACTAACTATATGGAGGAAAACTAACTAAATACAACATTCGATTGTGTCTCGCATTTTGCTTACCTCGTCGATTGAACGGGCGAACCCGCACAGCTACTCTTATTTTATCCGACATTTTTGTAGTTCTGTTGGTTTCTGTGGCGGATGATTAACGACTAACTGGATGCGATGCACGGTGTACTCCACAAACAACGATATTGCAATTTATATAGCAGTTTGAGTTGATGCGGATCTAACACCAACCCCACCGCCACCACCCAACAGCGACGACGATCGTAACACACTAATACGAAACACTAATATAAAACCGTGCTGGTAGTGCAGTGAAACAAAAGTAAACAAACGTTTTAAAATTTTCGTTTAAAACCTGAATTGTTTTCCCATACGTCTCCTTACATCCTCACAGACACGCGGAGCCACGTATGGGAAATCGAAGCAATAAACTATTGATGATTCACGATTACTGATTATTTTGCGTATATGTTGAACGTTTGTGGACACAATTTCGCCACTTAAACTCCCTGCTTCATGGTTTTGTTAACAAAACTTTCAATAGCACTAGAGCTCCAAACACAAGTGCCCAACAATGTGATTCACACACACTCCAATCCCAGCACTTCCTCTGAAACGCTCCGTCGACTCACTGTTGCTCACTTCTTGCTTTGTGAGCGCACTTTTTCTAAGGACACAATTTTCTCCTACGCGCTTCCTGGCGCTTCTCCGCTCTGTCGGGGAGCTTTTTTGCGTTACACATAGGACAGCTCTAAACTGGAACCCGACATTATTCCCTGCTTGAATACAGTTAAATGCGTAGCAAAGGCACCGTTGTACCCCAGAAACAGGATAAGTCGCAGAAACAATGTGGCCAAAAACACATATTTTGCATTTCTGTTGCTGCAAAATCGTGATCATATAGCGAACAAGACACCCCCGTAGCAGCCAGCTATTTTATCAATATCGAATACTTTTGCAATCATCTAGAACACACTTGCCGTTCGGCAACGTTGAAACTAACATTCAACGAACGTCATCTTTCTTTCTTATCACTGATTTTGCTCAAGCACTCACATCAGCACTGCGGTATGTTAAAAACTAGACGAAATGTACGTTTTCACACCTTTCACCTTCGCCACCGCGGGCTAACTTTTTTTGCGACGATTTCGGCAGCAACCTGCGCTCTCCTCGCTCGGAATAGCGTCTCCTACGATGTCTCTGACAGTTTGGTGTTGAGAAAGTGCAGTATGAAAAAAAGCGACCTGCATCACAATTTTCGCATACATGCGCCCCATTCCTACACATCTGTAAATCCATCCAGCGCGGCAAGCACTTTATTGAATCATTCAATAATAAACTCTCTAGGTATAAGATTACCCTCAGAAGAAAGGATAATAGCCACCAAATCATACACACGCGCACTTGTACGCGCTCCACTGGAGTCGAAGTAGGCTACGGGTCGGCCAGGCGAAACAAAAAAAAGGCTAAACCTAAAAAAACCAAGGATGAAGAGAGAGAAGGCGACAAATCGATGGGGGTGTGAGCGAGGGAGCATGTTTGTCAGGCATTGCACCATCTGGAAGAGAGCGAGCGCGCAACTTCAATGAAAATCTCACCGCTCCGCTGGTGAATCACGGGACGCGTTGAGGGGGAGCTGGCTAACTCCACTACTGGCAATCGGGACTATGCTGTATAGGTTTTATTGGGGCCCAACACAGCACGCCATCTTGCTTTTTTCGGTCTTTCGATCCGCGGCACGAGCTCCAAAGCGGGCTTTGTGGCCGTAGCTGATGGCCCTGGTGGCCACAGCATTACACATACGCAGGAGTGCACAATACCCAGTCTTTGACGGAAGAATGTACTGCTAATTCGAAGAACACTGGACGGCTTTGAATGAACGACTGTGTCTGCCTGGTGAAAAGGATGAAACCATTGCCCTTTCTCGTCGCTAAACAGCAAGTATTCTTTGTTTCTTATCAACTGCTGCTGCGATTCGTGCGAGTCCCTTTTGTGAGTTTTACTGTTAATCTTCCCCTAGGGGAAAGCAATTATGTCTTCCACTAACAAACACAGCTATAGGACAGTACAACTGGTGACCATGATCTCCAGTGCACTTGTCGTTTTGTTTTTCTCTCCCTTTTCCGGGTTGTACACTTTCTTTCAACGTTTTCCAGTAACACATCGAATTCCATCACACTACTCCGGTAGCACACACGAGGACAGGGCCAATTGAAATACCGTTTTTTCACTCAAGGATTCAGTCGCCACCACTTCATGATACACGACATCGCGGACCGAGCGATTATTTCATACAGATTTCACACTCTGCTTTGCGTGCTCTGCTACTACTAAAGGTGCTGTCAAAATGGGGTTTGACAAACCGTCTCTAGCGTATCGCAGAAAAGAGACGTTTGGCATTAGCCCTTTGTCACGCTTCCACTCGGTACACAGTTTGACGTTTATCCCGAGCATTGTTTGAAAACATTTCTTGCTCTATGTTTGTTATGCTGAAACCTACGTAAACCAAGTGCTTTGTACGTGAAAGGAAGTAAACAGTTTCCCAATATTTTGATCATGTTCTTATGGCTCAGATCTTAAAATCGTCAAGCCGTCCTCTAGAAACCGTGTTCGCACATCACATTTTGCAGATCGCTTCCATCCGTCAAACGTTTTCGAAGCTCGCTGGAGTGAAGTCGAACGATCCCAAAGGGGTGCTTGCAGGCCACTTATAAATGCAGCTTTTGCAGTCGATAGAATTCGCATTATTCGATGATTTTATTTCAAGAAATTCATCCCTCGGCATTTTCCTTACCTTTAGTTATCACGTAGAACTAAAATCAAAAGAAGCAATCAAATACATATTTCCGGTATCTAATATTTCGAATCTATTTTAATTCTATTTACAATTTGTTTTGTAATTTTCCAAAAATTATCAAATAGAATGGTCTAAAAGGTTTTAAAAACGTGTATCTTTCCAGGAACGAGTGGGACATGTTGGGTGTTATTCATTACTCATATTCATTCCAGTGATGGAACGTTTATACTAAATCTCCTGGGCTAAGGATGGTCATTACACGTGGCGAATGCTGCTCATAGTACGATGAACAGCTCCTTGTTGTCCAGGATAAACTAGCACAACTTCCGCGATCAATCAATCAACATGATAATTACGCTTGTTTATCGACACTTAAGAAAAGCTTTGCCTACAACGATAGAAAGAAAACAGAAGAAACCATTTCACTACGTATGTCGACAAATTTTAATCTATTCAAAAGTTGTACGATTCAGTCTGCAATGGAATGGTCGATCCGGTGCGAAAAATTATTCCATGTGGACATTTTTATCACTTACCTTATGCACGAAGATACGGACTGATATGAGATCAAGGAATAACAATTTGGTACACTTTAGGAAACTACCCACAAACAAACGATTTTGATTGTGCATCTTTAATAGAAGCCTATTACTAATGTTTACCATTCGAGAGGCCATAAGTAACATTATCAACCAGTGCAGATTAAACGACGAAATGGTAGAAACCAGAATGTGGGAGAAAATGAAAATGCTTGACCTCAAACTTGCCGGCGTAAAAAAACAAAACAACATAGGAAAACACAGGATGTAATAAAACACGTGTAGCAATCGAACTGTTATGCACGACATGGGACAGAAAGACGACATAGTGGATCAATTCTACGAAATGCGAAGTTCTACTCCATAAATTTTGATATAGAATTTCTCAACAATTGACAACCAATCGATTCCCAATATTTGTTACCGTTTATTCACTTTCCAATTCAACCTTTTATATCACATTCCTGTTAGATTTATTTTTATTACCAAAAACCATTCGAAATAACGCTGGGTAAACACAACCTGCTTAAGTCTCGCTGCTGACCGTGTCTAAAAGTGTTGTCGATATAAAAACATATTTTGATGATATTTATGGTTTAATAAAAATTCCCAATGTTTTTGTTAGTTAATATTCGACTCACAATCCAACTGTTTCTACAGAGAAGCGAATAACAAAACGTTTCCATCACAGAAGTATATTTGTTAATTTGTTTTTCAAAAAAGCTTTACTGTGGAATGTATGTATAAGCTTGGTTTTTGTTTTTATGTTTTAACTTCTCTTTGCCAACTCAGAAAATGCTACTTAACATTGCTTTGGGTTTCGCAAATAGAGGTAAATGCGCGAAGGTTCTGAAAATTTGCGTCCATAGTTTCAAAAATGTAGAGATCTCAGTGTTCCGATAATATCGAAACCAAGTGTGTGTCATTCACCACACTTGACATGCAATCGATTGCTATTTGGTGTGATAATTGATTTTATGATTAGTTTTGTGAGAGTGTGTCTCTAGAGCTTTGCCCAAGGTGTCCTAAAACGAAGGAATAGGAGAGAAGAGAAAGAAAAACAAAAAAGGTAAAACTCGTGGTCAACACACTTTTTGATCTTTATGCACGCTGGTCGCGGAAGCAACTCGAAAATGTAAGAATATTGAACCATTGGCAAGCGGGACTACAAATAGTGCCAATTTCAAGCAATAATGTGAAAGCAGACGAAAATCACAGACAAACTATAATGGAAGTTTTTTGTTTTTTTATTCATTTAAAGAACTTAAAATTGTGTCCTTAGAGCAGGTTCAGGTCAAATGTTCAGCATCGTGGTGATTCATGAATAAGATGTTTGTTTAGGCACATGAACGATGAATTTGTAAGTCCATTGAATCCATTTTCAAAACACGAATAGATTTGTAATGTTCAAACCGAAACATATGTAAAGCAAACTAGTTAAAGCTATAAACAATTATGCCATTGCTAACTATTGGCTTTAATAGGGATATTAGGTGTCATTGATTTTACTGAGAACAACTTGAATCAAATAAAATTGCAACATGCATTTCTAAAGAGTGCAACACACATTAAACTCTTTTTTTTCATTCTATCTTTATATTTTTTAGAATGCTGCTAACATCGATCACAAATTGGTTTTTGCTTTGCCTGCACGTACATATTCTGCGATCGGAGCAAAAGGCACTTTTCTACAAACGATTAATCGCGTTATTTAGCATAAAAAAACGGAAGCAAAATGGCAAAAAGCATTCATGATAATGGAATATAATTTATGACTTAACTAATGCAATGAAACCATTCATGGATGTTTTAAGATCATGAGAAAACTATAAAACGATTCCACAATTCTTTACCATCAACACTATAACTATAAAATAAACACAAGATCAAATAAAATCATATATTAACAACGATACATAAAAGTCTATTTCATTTCTTTTTAACGAAAACAAACAAAATATATGCACCTGCATTTACCTAATCCTGCATTCAATCAGTGTACTTGGTTATAATCAAACTATTTCAAAGTCTTTCGCAGTTCCAAAATGCCTTCACGCAACTGTACACAGTGGTCTACAAATGTTATACACAAACGGAAACTTTCCATACAAGAAACAAAGGTACAAAATATGAACAAATTAACCGCAAAAAAATGATTAGTTAAAACAAGATAAATGGGAAAAAATGTACAATTCATCAAATAAATGAATTTAAGGGAAGGAGATATGAGTATAGAAACACACTTCGAATCCTTTATCTATACCAAACTAGCACTATAGTAATATTGAAAGGAAAAAGCAAACGTATGTGTACAAGACCTATAAAACCGTGTGTTCAAGTACATTTTTCTACACTGTTCACATTTTTCCATTTTTCTAAACAATTGTATTGATTTAAATTTTCTATACTTTTCAAAATCCTTAACATGTTGTGTCGTATATGCTAAACAAAGTATGTAATGCTTACAGCAGCACGATTCCTAATTGTTTCATTCGCCGGTACCATTAAGGCGCCGGATTCAGGCAAAGATTCCCTGGCATTTCCATTCATCGGTATCAGCATGGGCTACACATAGCATTAGCAACTTTTTTCTTATAACAACCTCACTGCAAGCCTGTCATTACACCATTATCCTGATTTGTAGTATATTACTTCTGTTTGTACTGAAACACGGTTCGGTTTTGTTGTTGTCTGCTGGTAAGCTGACACAAAATGCTAACGCAGGCATCATTTTGCGCGGAAGGCTTTTGGTCTTTTGAATGGCGTGCATCATCAACGGAAAGATGAGACGTTTTTTCGATACGAGAAGCAGAATTTCGACTTACATGTGCTCGGGGTGATTTCGCAGGCAGTCCAGGAATCCTGCTGGCTTTATCTGGCCTGTACAAATTCTATGAATAGCGGTGAACAGCGGAAATCTATTTGAAGAGATGGTAGCAAAAACAAAATCACCAAAAAGTTTGGTCAAGTATTTTATCGAAAAAAAAATATAAATAAAGGAGAATCACTCACTTATCCTCCATGCTCTTGTTCTTCAGCATAAAGTTAACCTCCTCGGCAGTGATAGGACCCTGAAGTTTCTGCCCATTGAGCATTTCATCTTCCAGCTGCTTGATCGTCTTTCCCGTCTTAACGAAGGCTTCCGAGACCTTCCGATTTCGGCCACCTGTTAATATCACGTAGAAGGTACGTGTGTGTTGCGAAATTAGATTAGTACTAAAAATCGTACGATTCTTCGCTAACTGCATTACCATAACAGGTGGTGATAAGATCGGCCACACCGCAGCTTTCAAAGAACGTCGACAGCTTGCTGCCCGGGTAGAACACGTCGACGAACTTGATCATTTCCATCAGCCCCAACCGAATGACGGCCGCCTTGGTGTTATCGCCCAGTCCCATACCGTCCACGAAGCCCGCGCCGCAGGCAACGATGTTTTTCAGGGCACCGCAAATCTCCACCGCGTCCACGTCGTCCACGACCACCACGCGGAAATTGGAAGTCTGGAAGAGATCGCGCAGCTTTTGGGCAATCTTCATGTCCCGGCACCCGATGGTTGTTTCGCAGAATTTCTCTTCCGCCACCTCCCCTGCCAGATTGGCGCCCATCAGCACGGAGCAGGGAATGTTCAGGTGCTTGGTGATCAGGTGCGAAATCAATTCCATTCCGCCACCTTCGGCCACATCGAAGCCCTTGATCAGCGAGAGACCCACGGCCGTCGGCTTGATTTTGCCGAGGAGCTGCGTGCCAAGTCCGCGGATGAACTGATGCGGGACGACGAAGATGAGAATATCGGCGTCTTTTGCCGCCTCGACCACATCCGGAACAGCAACCTGTAAAAGTCGACAGCAAAAATAAGAGTTAAGTGTGCTCGTCCGAACAATGCATTTGTCGTAAAACGCAACAAATGTCGCGCTGTCCGTTGTTATCGAATAGTCTTCATCTAATTTCCGATGCACGTGTTTCACAATATCGACGATCTTTCACTAGTTGGTCGGCGTTTTCAGTGTCGATTGGTATAAAAATAAACCCACGTTGGGTAGTGAACAATTTCTCGCGTACCCCACCTCCTCTAGTCATTGCATTCTCTACCTCTAGTCATTGCAAATTCTCCTTGAAGTCCTCAAGGTTCGATCATCAGATCGTTCGTTACAGCGTGGATCGATCGTGGATCAGCGTGGAAATTTAAAGAAAATTTAACACTAGGAAAAGTTCAGTATAATGGAGTAACTCATTTTCATATGTGTGATAACGACCAAAACATTTGCGTAAGTTTGTTTGTTCAATTATCTTTTGTCTTTCCTTTTCCTTGTTTTCCTCGTCTAGTGCAGTAGCTTCATTGGGCGAAAGTCCCGGTTGTCTAACGACTATCTTTAAACCGTACTGTTGTCTTACATAATAAGACCACATCGTTTCGTTGACAAGCGCGGGCTTAGGTTTGTGAAACTTTGATAGCTGTCGGCAACCGAAGGTTAATGATAAGGGCCATATAGTCCCAAACAGGAATGCCACCCGGAATAGTGAAACGACTCTTTCTTGTTGAAATTTTATTGTTGATGTTGACTTCGGGCTGCACGCCAACCTTTCGTTTGCTGAGTTTTCACATCAACAAGCCTGTTTTGACAAACAGTTTCGGGCAGCCCGATAACCTTTCGTTTGCTGAATTCTTCACATCAACAAGCCTGTTTTGACAAACAGTTTCGGTCTGTCGTCGCTTATGTAAAATTAAACTTGAAAGAGACCATTTTGTCGATGGAATTTTGCGGGAGGGATTTTATTCTGTCTTGCATAAATTACCGACCCAGAGTTTCTTGCCTCAAATAGAACAAAAGTATCCAGTGAATGTGAGCATTTTTTCAATGACACTCTTGAGGTCATCTATCACATACAAGTGCATAACACTTCCGTATCATGCACCTGTAGTCACGTGCAAGCTTCCAGCGACCTAATTGCGCCACAGCTAGCAGGGTGCAATGGAGCGAGAAGAGCGTTTGAATGCTATCTAGCCAACATGCAGTGGATAACGTGCAACGTACATACTAGCAACAATGGACAAACAAAGTTATCCCGTCATAACTGTATCAGCTTAATAATTACTCAAACATACAGCGATCGACACTAAGTACATTTGTTCTCAAGTGAAGAAGCCGATCATAAATTGGCTTTAATAGGAAATGTTGTGTATGGAAAAACGGATATCGGAAAACATTCATGGCGATATTAGTTGACAGCCAAACGAATTGAACCATTGCATGCAGATTCCTTGCAATTTTTATACTATTTGAATGACATACCTTTGGCCCCAACATACGTTTATCCATAGATCCCAATATGAGTGCGAAAATGACAAAGCTATCAGATAAGAGACGAGAATAAATTGCTCTGATAAAGGGTCCAAAAACCGTACAGTGTACGTTTATCAGCGTGCTTCGTTTTGGGAGATTAACAGCTCGGTAAACAACTGATAGCACGGTACGATTAATTATTATACATCATTGTACAAAATATGGTAGCACCTTTCAAACCCTATCATCACACCTTTCATAGAACACATTACTATGGACATGTGAACATGCGTTCAGGTAACATTTTAACCTGTTGATCGTGGTTCGCTGCTTTGGCATCGTGACAAAGGACAAAACCGATCTGATCCTAAAAATACACCTTGGAGTCCGACAACCCACGCCAAATTGCTGAACGCTAATAATGTCTTGAAAAGTTTCAACTTACGATGTTCTCGGGCAGCTTGTGTCCAGGCAGGTACTTTACGTTCTCGTGGGTCGTGTTGATAATTTCCGTCAGCTTCTTACCGTCGATCATCTCCTCGAATACGTACATCGTTACGCGATCATCGAAGTTGGACAATCGCTTGGCATTAACCCCTACGATCTTGGCGATGGCCGAACCCCTAAAATGAAGCACAGGTTTTGTTCAGTTCATCCATCACATAAATCTTCGTTGATAGGTATACACATTAGCCTTTCACTAAACTGTTTTAGCTTATACATTTCTTCGATCGTAACCTTCATAAACTGTCCTCCTTAGTGCCATGTCGAATTTGGGGACATTTGCAAATTTTTTCTACACCTTCTCGTCTCTGCCCTGTATGATAAGATGTGAATACAACCACAAAAACTCATACATTCTTACTACTCCACTCGTCTATAGAAGCTCTTTATCTGTTCCTTTACGTAACCCTAAGCTGACTGCCTTCTGGCCATTTGCCCATTTTCTTGCTTTTTTTTTCGAAAAATAACTCATTTTTCCAAACCGCGCGTTGATAGTTTAACATGGAGAAAAAAAAAGTGCAACCAGCGTTTCCCAAGGACCTGAACACACACACGCCAGCATCAGGATAAAACACCACACTATTGGCAATGCCCCATTAGTTCAAGGGCAACCATGACGCTTTCCGGGGTAATTATTATACTTTACTCACCAGTTTCCGGACCCAACGATGCAAACGCGAACCTTATCAGACATGATGCGATACTAGCGGGCACTTGTGTGCGATATCGATAGACCAAAAGGAATAGAACGGACCACCAGACGGATTCTGTGCTGAACTGAAGTCTAGTGTGAAATGAAACAGTACGAAAATCGAATTTATGTAATGCCTGAAATACGAATTTTACTCTGACGTTCAATCAAACGGACACGACGAGTTCGGGTTCGGCTTCGGCTTGCCAACTGCACCACAACTAGACCGATGCTCTTTGTTGGGGCGCTTGTTGGGCCAGTAAAGCGCACCACAAATCGCCAGATTCGAACACCGAACCTCGTACAATATCAACAATGTGCCTGCTATGTTTGCCCGCGAAATATCTACTTCCACGCACTTTTTCCTCTAGGCTTGATGCTGGGCTACCGACACCTACAACCAATCAATCGCAACTAACCTCCTCAAACCCGGGGGTACCCAACATCATAACACCATCCGATGACATCTCCCACGCCGACACATAGTCAACCCTTCACAGTGCAAGGCGTTAGATGATAGAAATAAATTAATTTTTCAATTGCAATCGTTGCTTCTTATTGGCGTTTACCTTATTCTACAAATTCGTTTATGCTACAATATTATATGTTTCATAATAATCGTGCTTAATATAAAAAAAAATTCAACCGTGGCTTCTTCTTCTGTTTCTGCGAGCTCTTCAACCAAGGCAAGCCTTCAAGCGCCACCTGTATGTCAATAATTAAACTGTTTAACTTATATGACAGTTGGACGACGGACCGCAGGCATACTGAAAATAATGGCTTTTGTTTACAAAAACGCGGGACTCGTGTCGACATTCTGTGAAAAACGAATATTTTTGTCTCTAAATGCGAACCAATTCGCATTTCCTTGTGGTAAAGCAAACATATTTCGCGGAATGTATCGATTTTGAGACAATTGTGCACGATTCCATTCGTCACAAATGCTTTATTCTTCTTAGATACACATATAGCTTGTTAAACTCCTGTTAGCAAAGAACATCCTATTTGAACAGCGGAACTCTTAATGAACAGGCACGAACACGCAACGGCAAACGGTTAATACTTACATACAGGTGAGTGTTTTGATCTATTTTGCTTCTAATTCCTTAATCTCTTGCGCAATATTTTCCCGAGCTACACTTTCGAAGCGTTCACTGAATTCGTTCGTCAAGTAAATACAAGGTATGCGCCTTAGTGCCTGTAGAAGCTGGGAATAGTATTCGATTGAAGCATTACATTCTCAATAATAACATTGGTACGTTGTTCCCTACCTTCAGCCGAATTTTGTCGTAGGTACTTTCGTCTTCCGATGCACACTCATTGCGCAGTTGTTGAGTATATTGTTTGTACTCTTGCGATGGTGTACTGGAAATGCAAAAGCTATATCGATGTTGCAAAAAAAGTCGGTTCCCGTAAAACATACCCTAGCACCAACAAATCCAAATCCTGGAAAAAGTGAACATCTGACTCTGATAGATCTCCGGCATCTGACTGCAAGTCTCCCAAAAGTCGTTTCACGTTCAGCTCCAGAATTTTCTACAGAAAGATGCACAACTAGTACAGATTTTCAACCACAATTCTGTCGTATCAACTTACATTGTCGGGGCTGACATCGGCGAAAAATTCACTTACTGCTTCACAGTTTCGTACCATACAATCTTTGTCCGCCTCAAAAAAATAATACTGAAACAGAGCAGCCAGCTGTATGCACACACTGGCCCCTGTTAAACATGAGGCTTTCCTACGGATCAGCTCATGCTCATTGTGATAATGTCGATGGGACTCGGAATATTGTGCACGCAGTTTCGCAAGCCACTTCTCCGATACTTCAGGGGATAGTTCTAGCGCCGTGCTGATGTTATCCCATATGTTTTCCATTTTTGTTCCGTGTAGTTCTTTGCCTAAGCCCTTTGTAGGGGCGCTAAACTGAGATATTGGTATTACTTGTGCAAAGCTAGCTAGCTAGAGACGTGCGTTGTAACAGCTTCACATATCATAACTAATGTAATTGATTTTGTCATTCTCCGTTCGGATACTTCCTGTTCGCTGGCATGCGCAATGTTATCCTGTGACTAGGGAAGGAGCAAGCATGCTCTTCCAAAACAAAACAAGAATTTCTTCTAGAATTTTCGTACGTGCAGTGACGATTTTATTGTCATCCCTAACAGCTGCATGCATTATTTCTTCAACAATTTCTTAGCGAAAAATTACACGCAGTGTAATGGTACGAACCAAGAAAAATTCCGTCACACCGAAGCGCAACATAGCCAGACGGAAACAGAGTCCATACAAAGCGCCTAAACCAGATATTGGGAAAATAAATAAGAAAACGAGATCCCAAGAGCATACAATGGTAAGTTGTTTAATTCTTCTGTCGTAATTTTGGCAATTTTATAAAATTTCGTTTCGTTGCAAGCAGAATGCGAATATCAAACAGCGAGCCAAACGGAGGAAAAGGATAAATCCGCTTTCGGTGACTCCTAGATCGTCGCAAAGATTGGTCAATCACAGACAGAGCTTGAGCAGACCGTTAATGTCGGCTTATTCATCTTTAGTGCACATGAGACAAACTCGAAGTAAGGTTTTCAACAATGTCATGCCAATGGCAAACATAATGATAAAGGAATTATATCTTCTTCAGCGTCATCTTCTAAACTACAAACTCCTACCGATACGATTGTGATAGATGATACGGACGAGGAAAATGAAGCACCCATGTCTAACATGGAGCAAAATCCTGGACTTGTGTTTTACGAGGATCGCACCCCAGGATTAAATCACTTGGAAATACCCAAATACACAACGGAAGACAATGTAGATTCCGGTGATACAATCCCGGATGTAAGCGTTATTGTGCTAGAAAACTCCCTGGACAGCACCGTGGACAATGTGCAGTCCAAAATTGATAACGCCCAACCACAGCCGTCCTGCTCGGAAACTACACAGAATAACAAACTACTGGAAAATAATAACCATTTCTCAATCGCAAATGTACAAATGGCAGAAAACGTTCTGCAGGTGATAGAACTGAGTGACAATTCGGAAGATGAACCGCCGACTCCTTCCTATATACCGGTTAACAATGTTCCTCTGGGATATACTATTGAAAAGCCTAAGCGCAAAAGTAGCGGTTCGCCCAAAAAGGCACTATTGAAACAGAACGAAGTTTCCAATGGAGCTAAACCAAATGCATCGATAATGCCAACATCAGTGCCAAAAGGCGACTACGAAGAAGAGCAGAAGAAAAGAATGATTATTATTGATGGAAATAATGTTTCCTACGGGTATGTGCAGTAGTGCAGTGCTAGTAATTAGTATTCGAAACTCTTCTAACAGTCTTTATCTAACTGTTTCTTCCAGGCACCTCAATGGGAAAATGTTTTCAGTCAAAGGTCTCGACCTCTGTATCACCTACTTTAAAAAGCTTGGCCACGAGGTGGTCGCAGTGGTGCCGCAGTACAAGTGGGTGATAAGTTACCATATTTGACAATCCCTTGTTCATGGTGTGTTTCATTTCAGGCTCAAAAGGACACAAAGTACCGACCAAGGACTACTAGAGAAGCTGCATCGCCAGGGAGACGTTATATTGGCACCAAGTAAAAATTTGCCAGGTCAATACTCTTCTCCATACGACGATCGGTAAGTATCCCAGGAGAGCTAAACTGCCCCGCTCTCTCTACCACGTTGAATTTTTCTCCAGGTTAATCCTCTCCGTTGCCGAAAAATTTGACGGCGTAATCGTTTCCAACGACAATTTTCGAGACCTTCTTGATTGTAGCCCATGTGAGTAAAACTATTCATCACAATTTCTGTCGTTTAGGATTTGAATTGGGAACAATCCGGTTTACCCCTTTTCAGCATGGCGACGCATAATCGAAACCCGAGTTGTTGGTTACACGTGGGTAAAAGACTGCTTCTTCCTCCCCGATGATCCTTATGGACGCCATGGCCCTTCTCTACGGCAGATACTAAACGGCAGTTCGGCGTAATAAAATTGAGGAGTGTTTTGTGGATCTTTTTTCTAGTTACTTGTATAAATATTCGAAAACAAGAAAAATACAGTAACTAATATTATATTTTGTAAGCCTGATTATAACAGTCTTGTTTTATAAAAAAAATGAGACTAATCGATTGAGATTTAATGAAAATTCACGTGAATGATTCATTATTCGTTTCATCCCTACTCCTGGCCACCTGATCATAACTGGGGGGTAAATCTGCAAAAAAAGCATACGTATGTTACAGCCAGCAGTTACGATATTGATGCCTAGCTACAGACCTCTCGGGATGCTGGTCACAACAATCAAGTTCTGATTGGTGTAGCCATACTGCGGAGGTAGAATCCGTCCATCGGGCTCGATCCGAATTTGTGTACTACTGTCTGCGTTTCCATTGGCATTAGTCGGTTGTGGAGCATTTGTGTTGGAGATCGTATAAACAATACCTTCCTGCCGAACATTTGGACAAGCCGCAGCTAAAAGGTGACGGAGGAAATTTGGTACATAAAAACCGTATTATAAATCTCTTTTCGAATGATACTGAGCGGTTGCGGCTTACCTGGTCTAGTGGAGTGAATAGTACTTAGTGGGTTCTTGAATCTTTTGTCGTACATGTACTGAAAGTGAATAGTTTGTACTTTAGACATACGGATGTAAATAATATTAACAATTCCAAACAAATCGATGTACTGCAACGATTTCTCGAGCACATTTCGCAATAATTACTGCTCGCTCGGAAGCTTTTCTTTATGATAAAGGAACGTAGATAATACTGCATTCCGTTTTATCCAATGACAGAATTCGGCAGCTTGGTTGCTGATAAGATAATTTAAATCACTTAGTTTCGAACCGGCGTTTAGAATATGGAGAAAAATAACTATGACTCAAATCGGAACACATTTGGGGCTACCGAAGAGGCGAGAACAGAAGGCGAAACGTTTCAGAATAAAACAACCTAGCCTAAACTCTGAAAATACAAAAATTCCATTCCCACATTACACTGCGCCTCTTTCGCTTACCACTAGAAGCCAAATGGCCATAACTGTGAACACGATTACTGGTATCACTATGTACGCCGACATTCTGTTCGTTCTTCGCACGTGCGATATTGTTCACCTTCAGCTAATGTCTGTGACTGGCTGATGCGATAAACGGAATCACAACATTCGATACACAAAGGGCGGCGACACGGGTGATACTTTATCGTCGAAGAACTCGTCGGACGGATAAACCATAGGCTTGACTGTTCGCAAAGGAATTGCATACGTGTGCCTGCACGATAAACATGTTGTTAGTGTAATTGCAGCAGCAGTATTTGTACGAGTAACTTTACTGAACCCGATGGAATTGAAAGGACATTTCGGAAACAGCTAGCCCGCACAGAGACAGTGTTAGATGTCTGATTGAGCCAGGTTAACAAATGACTTGAAGTGAACAAACGATTTTCATCAGCCATTTTAAACAAAATAGCATATCACATCTACATTTGCTCACATTCTCTCCCTACAGTCCGTCCAATCCACTACCAAACCTTGTCGTTCTTTTCGAAAACAGGAAAAAGGGAAAGCATTTATTTCTCACTAGATGTGTATATAATCTTTATTCTTTAATGTTGCAATTGATTTTCTGTGTCTTAGTGTTATCCTTTCCTTGATATATTCAAGGTTTTACATTGCGATAGAATTTAAGTAGTGGAGTATTTATTGAATCCAATCTACTTTATCTTTTCATAGGTAGAATGCGCAATCATGCTGGATGTTCTTCAATTCGTTTGATAATCAGTTTTTTTGTTTGAATTGGTTTAACTTTAGTTTGTACAGCGATTGATTGGAATTTGTTGCACGATTTTGATTTGACGCCTGTCGTTCGCCGAACGATATTTTATGTTTTATTTTTTGCTTAGCCATTCAAAGCAACTAAACCCGCATGCCACTGTGCCTGCGATTTAAAAGTGCTGAAATTATCAATTTCTACTCCCATCATTGATAAGGTTCTGTTACGATACTTCGAGTGTGTATCCTTCGGTGCAACGTGCAGCGGCTGTCGAAATGAGAATTATACTTTCCAGTGAAAAGAAAATATCATTTGACACTGGCACTGTGTTCTGTCGATGCATCGACATGCTCATTGAAAAAATCCCATCCAACCAGCATCAGCAGGTACGGTTCGCTCCGGGAAAATAAGCTCAATCGTGACTATCCTACCAGGAGCGTTCGTTTCGTTTCGGGATGAGCTTGGTTGCGGCTATCCTTTTTCTATCATTCGTTGTTTGCACAATAATAAAACGCGGACTAGTGGGTGTGTCAAGCACTCCTTCCATGGTGACGTGTATATAGCGGGATGTGGTTTCGTTGATGACAATTCCTTACATTAACTATCTAGTCAGTGTAAAAAAAACTAGCTGCATTCCATCCGTTGCAAATAATGAAATGGTGTCATACTTAGTTGTGTGAAATCATATTCATAATGCGAAATCTTCAACAAGTGGAACAGATTCCTTGCTTTCCTGCTGCACTTGCGCTTGTTTCTTACTTGCTTCCAATTGTTATATTATACAACTATTTCATTTGTATCTTTATTATTTGAAAGCAAAGAAAAACGATACTATGAGGAACATGTTTGAGCTTACTTGCTGTATTTCTTACCGCTTCGTTATCCTCGTCTATTGCCACGTAAGATGTAAAAGGTGTCTATTGCTATTGATTCTTTTCCAAAAAAAAACCAACTTATGCATCCTTTCAGCTGCACTTGTACTTGAAAGCCTAATTGTTCTTATCGCGGCTACGTTTTTCACTAACTTTTCCATTCTTCAAGCGCCTTCTTTCCTTTTCTGTTACTGCTTTATCGTAATGTATGTAAATATAAAAAGAAAAGAGAGGTTTACAAACACCCTTTTCTTCGTATAAAAATAAGCCATGTTTCTTAAAAAATAATTTAATAAATATACATATATCCTAAATATATATGGCATTTATATCTGTTCGTGAGGAAAAGGGGAGCTTGATTTTCATGGTTACGTGGGTGCCCTAAATAATCGTATTCTTTTAAGTGCCAGCATGTGCTCTAAAAAAATGGACAAATTCCAAACATTCGCCTCTAAACTTGATGGGTTAGGGATGTTTGACACGGTGGGTCAACATTTCAAGGTCTAACTGTACTTTACTCGTCTGCTTTCGCATCAGTATCGCAACAAAACAGGTCCATTGGAGTAGTACCATTTTCAAGGGTCAAAATTTCAATGTTTAACTGTACTTTATTCGGCTGCTTTCACATCAAAATTGCAACAAAACCAGTCAATTGGAATAGTAGTACCACTTTCGATGTGGTCATAGATCATAGCAAGAAATACATGGAGGCGAGAGGCTATGTTCTTCCTGCTTCCACTATCCAGCATGTTATTCCTGTAGGTTCAAGTTGAGACTTATTTAATTTAACTTTACACCAGAGTAGAATGTTCTCATACTAAATCGCTATGCACAAAAACTTATAATCTTACAAGCTAGTTGCATCGTTCGCCAAAATCGAATGCGAACTTCTACAAATACAACAAGCTCACATTTTGCAGAAGTAGTTGTTCATTTTTTCCTCCATCTCACTAGTGCCAATCACTATTACGGCAAGATCTTTATCGTGCCTTTCTGATACAATAATATTCATTAATGATCGAGCATGATGATCGTGTGAGGGCGAAGGCTGTGTAACTTCTAGGATGCAACAGATCAGGGCAGATTTAGAGTGTTGAAGTTGGTGTTGCGATGAGCGTTCAATTAAGATTTTACCTTTTCCAAATACGCCGCCCTTGTCTGCTTCGGCCAACGTTTATGGTTATGGTGTCGCGCAATGTGTTCACGAGTCGCTATGCAATGTTTTTCGCCGTTGAGTTGTAGTTGCGAGCAATGTAGCGGTAGTAAAGAAGTGTGCGCTAGCTAAATACTATCGCGTATCAGCCGTCTCTCCCAGTCTCCTTCGTTTTTCGTTTGTCTCTACCGCGAATACTGTATTTTGGAATGGAAAATCCCCATTTACAGTTCCTGTCGTTCCTGTGCTCTCGTTCCGCATGAAAGTAGTCTCGCGCGCATCCTTAACGATCCTTTTAGGCAACAATTTGCCACTATTGCTTCGGCCAGCTCAGCACATACACATAACATGGGCAGCTTATCATCATCACTATCATCGTCATTGTAATCGTCATCAGCGCGCGGTAGCAGCACGCACACTTTTTCAACCGTTTCCTTTACACCACACTCTAACGGTGACCGAAACTCTAGAAAAGGCCTTTCTTTTTCTTACCTTTGTCTTTGCCGTCCATAGTTCTGAAAATGAGTCGTTGAGGAGTAAGGTATTGTTGAAAAAAGGGCGCAGAAAATGTTTATATTATGAATTCTTATTTCCTGGAAATAATCTATCGAACTAAATAGAAACGAAAACGAATACACGAGAATCGAAGAGAAAATGGCGGAGAGAGAGAGAACCACAAGCGTTACATACCAAACAATCAAAATTATCTACTGACTACTGTATAAATGATTGACAGGTACGGTTATTAGTGTGAGGAATTTAACAATTCTAATTATTGTAAGTACATTTTCAAGGGCCAAAGGTGACTGGGAATAGTGGGCGTTTATTCAAATATGATAATTATCTATCAGTCTCAGTATACTGTGTGGGTTAGCGTATCTAGAATAAGTGAATCGACGTGAGTATAGTACCCAGCTATTGTTCTTTACGGATTTTTTTATAAATTGTAAATCCCCTCCATCAACAGCTCACTGTAACTGTGCATCACATTTGGGCACTGCTCAATGCAGTAAGTTTATTCACGTTAAATAATTAGCTACAAAATCCAGCTTTAACAAACCAAAACCGTTAAACATAAAAATAATGAATTGCACAACATAAAATGCGAAACTGTAACAAGTGTGAGAAACATGCAAAAACGGACGTGAATACTTTCACAACACAATGGTTCAAAACAGGAAGGTTAGAATATGTTTCTTAAAAATATGCAGCATAATAGAAGAAGTAGACACGACGGGAATGGGAATCTATCGACTATGGATTGTCGTGCGTTTACTTATAAATAGGATGCAGAAACGTGCTGAATGTGAAATGCCTTCGAATAATTGGCGAACTGTATACATATATTGATAGTACCTCAGAACCATGAGATAGGTTATCGGTTATAGAGTTCCACAGAA
The DNA here is from genome assembly GCA_034621735.1 of Anopheles plumbeus. Taxonomy (NCBI): domain Eukaryota; kingdom Metazoa; phylum Arthropoda; class Insecta; order Diptera; family Culicidae; genus Anopheles; species Anopheles plumbeus. Next base: position 33,718,006 of record JAOEFI010000006.1, read on the forward strand.
GTCCCAAGAAAAGTGATGAAAACGTTTGTTATAACAAGAATGCACATGGAGGAGTAGGAAGGGGTGGAAGAAAAATGCCAGCAAAGTTGTAAGTTTGGTCTTTTCATTCAGATTCATAGGTCCATCATCTGCACCATTTATTGTATTCAGAACATTTTTCTTTTTGTTTGTTTGTTTTTTCGAATAAATGCTTCCTCCGCCGTTGAGATTCATTGACAATCCTTAATTTGTTCTCATCGTGACTGCTAACGTAATGCATTACTTGTATATTTCTGCATTAGTATTGTAATTATTTTTTTTTGACCCTTTACTTGAACATATTACAATTGCAATGCCGCAAAATCATGAAACACAATAGAAACACACACACTAAGAAAAACTAAATTATGCAATTAAAGCCGATCCTTACCATCTGGCCACAAACTGTAGTATTTTGAATGCGTAGAGAGAAAGTTCCCATATTCCAGCCTTACTTCCTTAAATCGAATCAAGCTGCGATGTTCATAATCTACATCGAAATGATCTCATAATATGGAAATCTTGATAATCTACAATCTGATCTCGCTAAAGGAGTAGGTTTCGACAATGCTACATTCACGATCGATCCTGGTTAGTTATTCTTCTGCCCATAGAATAGAACAGTTCCTAATGCTGACTGCGCTACGAAACGAGCAATGTGATGTCTCTTCCTCGGCGGGTAGGACAGGTAGGAGTAGTTTGATGTGCCTATCGCGAAAACGACCACCTACTAACTTTTTTGTTTTATTCTGTGTCTCTTCATCCAAACGGTAAAAGTTAAGTCAAGTGTTAATAATTTTTACATCGGTGCTCTTTCAGAGCGTTTTTAACGGGTCAAGCTTTGTCGGACTTCTGCAAGTTCCGGTACGAGTGCCGTATCCGTGGTTAAAGACAATAATGCATTTGTGATATCGCGATGAGTAATGCATTTTTTAAATTTGTTTCTATATGTCTACGAAAAACCCCACGAGAACGATGTTATACAGTAAAGTGGGTGCAATAGAGTAAATAGTGATTTTAGTACTAGCGATTCGTGATGAAATTCTTGTTTGGTGGTAGTTTTCATGGTGAGTATTCATGATATTCGGTTTAGACGCGTCGTCAGCGGTGCTGAGGAGTGAGCTGAGTTAATTTTGTCGAGCCAAAGCACACAGCGTGCCATATTGGGTTTCGTTTTCACGGGTCTAGTGGCATTTCCGTGTGAAGAGGCAAACGCCACTAGCACATTTAGGATTCGTTATGATCTTGCGGGCTAGCTGGCACCGTGCTGCTGTTATTGTTAGCGTTACTGAGAGTGGAAGTCGACCCGGCAGCACACGCAACGCCACGGACGGCGTCGGGCGCTCCGAAGCTAGTGTGCCGACGCAGCAATGATCCGAACCCGCGCCTGCCCTTCGACTCATCGGAACTTCTTGATGCAAGAGACGCGGTCCTGGAAAGCATTTGGGGCATTCGTTTTTACATCAGTTTTACATCAGTTCACAGATGGTTCTAATTCATACACACATACACAAGAATTTAGCTATAGTGTTTTATACATATGCACGTATATATTTGTATCATACGATTTGTGTTATTTGATGCTCGACTATTAATGCTTTTGTAAAGCAGCGCTCTAACTACACAAAGATCGGTGTCCGCTATCTCATTTATTCAATAAACATTACTTCTTCGTGCAAATACCAATGAATCCATCGTCAGCAACCGATGGTTAATTTCGATGAACAGAACTTCCTTTCCAGTAGCTTTTCATACATATATGCTTTGCTATTACACAGAGTGTTCACGTACAGTAACACGGTATAACTGCCAGAAGGCATATTTCCATGGACCAACGTCTAAAGGTTCGCTTTGCATGCAACAAATACTTGCTGAGCAAAGCAGAAAGTAATAAGAATCCAGGGTATCACAAAACAGTTCCCTTTTCCAAAAAAACTTGATACCTTCAAATCAATAGAAAATATATTTGCAATGCAGCACAAACATCACTGCGCACCCGTATAGCTAACTCAGGTGTTTAACAAGCACGTATAAAAAGAAGAGCGAGTCAGAAATATACCATCACAATACGACCATGTTCACACTTGTGAACAAAATTAATCAACATAAAGTAAAACAATTAAACCGTACTAGTTGTATAGCTTTAAAAATCAAGTGGCTAACTGTGTTGGAATAGAATTCACCTGCTGTACACTTTATCAAAAATCGGTGCTGTGCGTAGAGTAGAAACCATAATTTAAAAAAAAAAACGCAAATTTGCAGCGTTCTTCGAATAAAGAAAAACGTTAAAATTCGAGGAAGATATAATTATGCACAAAAAAACCAATCAAGTATAGAATAAGGAAAGCATATCGGTTAGTTTACTCACACAAAAATTTCTTTTCCTTTTTGTTCGCATAACGTTTTTTGTTTGTTTGTTATGAATTAGATAACGACATGGGAATAAAGTGATGTTGATGCAAAAGGTCAAAAACAAATTTACATGTGTGTTCATGTAATCGTTTTTTACAAGTAATTTACGGATTCATTTGGTTGCATTTATAATTTTTATTGTTTCAATTATGATAGTTTTGTTGATTCGTTTGATGAGAAGGGGGGCGTTAAACAAGGGGAGAAAAGAAGAAGAAAACAACCAAATAAATTTCTGTTTGTAATCGTCTGTATCTTGTTATTCTTCTGGTTAAATATCGCTTATAAAACGGAACAATGATTGAAAGCAGCATCGCTGCGCGAATAGTTTCGCCGATGCAACAAAAGTTATGCTATTAGCAGCAAAAGCAAATGAATGCGTAAAAAAACTATAGATTCATACATTTTCAAACTCAACTCAACTCAAATACAACGATTAAAACATTTTCTAAAATGTTAGTGTAACGAGAAGAATAGGCTATGGGTTGATAGAGGAAGAAGCTTCTGTAAACCACAGACCAATAAACGTGTGAATTTCTGCAGCACAACATTCATTTTCTGTCGATAGAAAAGAACATCTCACAAAAGCGATTAGAACCCGTACGCAAAAAAAAAACAAAATAAAGGCAATACCGGCAGCACAAAAAGTTGAATGATCCTTCACTAACGACAGGTAATGCACAGAGCACAACATCGATCAACGGAGCATCATTCATAACAACAAGAAACTTCTTTTCAGCGATCGATAGCGAGGCAGTAGTGTCAGAAAACCAATTAGCAGAATGCATAACCTTTAACATGACAACAAACACTAGAATAACTAATAATTAAGCTAGAGTATGGTTTTAATGAAGATGATGCGCTTTGGACGTAAGAAAAGATTAGTTTATTAGATTTCAGTTGATGAGCAAATTTGGGAAATTTCGAGATAAATCACTAACGATCGCCGTGTTGGATTTAAAAACCAAAAACACATCATAGAGCCGGAAGCAGATAGAGAAAATCAGTTGGTTAGCATTAACCTCAGTTCTCCCGAACTGACAAGGAGGATCGATTTTCCCGAACTTTACAGTTGACAGGATACCCATCTTGTTTTTCCTGTTAAGGATTTCCGTTTTATGACGTAAGACTGTTGAAGCTTAACAAATAGTTTGGTGTGATGTTTATGGTGGATTTGCGATTAGGAAAGAAAAAGGACATTTAAACTAAAAACAAACGCATTCCCCCGTAAAGAAGATTCGAAATACAGAATACAGAAAATCGTAACAACAAAGTGAGAAAAAGAATGATAGAAATGACGCTAGCAATGCAAAACGACACTTACTCTTTGCTGTTCGCCTCTAGGCTCTTGCGACGTAGCTCGTCCAACGTAATGCCGTTTTGCTGTTCCCATTCGCCCTTCTCGTGCTCGAATGCCTTTCTGCGATCTTCCAGCTCGCGGATTTGAAGCTCAAGTGCCTAAAAATACGATGCAAATAAGTTAGCGGTTGGGCGACCATAGAACTGGTCTCCTTTCTGGGGAGGAGCGTCTGGAGATTGGTTGTCGTCCATATTCACCTTCTTGCGCTCCTCGTGGCGTCTGGTTAGTTCTGCCTCGGAGTCCTTGAGCTTTTGCTTCTTCTCCTTTACCTTCATCTCGAACACTTGCTCCATTTCTGCTTCCATCTTCTTCATCTTCGATTCGTGCTCTCGCTTTTCCTCTTCCATTTGAGCTAGTGGATTCCTGTGAGAAATGAACGGGACTTACATTAGTATAATTCATACGAGCAGTCACCGTGCCATGCAGCAGGTGTATTTTTGCTATTTTCTACGTGCAACTGAACGACAAGAAATGCTATCTTTTACCAAAATGCATGCTGCATACAAGCAAATTTAGAAATGTAATTGTAATGGCTCTACTCAAAAGGAATTCCTTTGCCTACTACTCCGAACCGGGAGATTTCTTATCAATTGAGGCGCACCTAACCACAGGTAATCCATCGTTTATTAGTATCGATCGATTGTTAGTACCAACTCGACGTTTTTTTTTTCTTTGGCAAACTTACCATCCGGTGCCATTTGTGTTAACAGATCCAATATTGCATAAGCTGGATGAATGATGAATTTGTTGGTTTTGAGTGGGGGTGAGAAATGAAAATGCATTTAGTGTTAATGGGGCAGCTGGTGTAGGTGCTCTTTTGCTAAACCATGAAAACCGTAATCAAACAAAAATTGAAAACCAAATCATAAAGCGAACACAGGCAAAGGCAAAGGAGGCCAAAATTCAGAGAAAAAACCATTTGCCCGTGGCCGCGCAAGATTGTATTAAGCGAGCATTTGAAGCTTCAGATTAATCGAAGTAATCAATACAATATGCAGTAAGCCAATAAATTAGGGGAACACAAATTCAAGAATAGCACCAGGAACAAAACAACTCGACGCTCCGAATGGGGAGTGCTTACTTATTGCTTAGTTTGGCCTTGCCATCGCTACCCAGCCCGGCCAACTTTCGACAGCGATAATTTTCGTAGTGAACGTTGTTCGTCACATCCTTTAGGTCCTGCAGGTTCGTCCTAATGACCATATTGCGCAGGGCGATGAAGTCACAGTGATCGAGATTTTCCACTGCAACAAACAAAAAAACAAAAAAAGGATGATATGTTTTCTTTACGACGGTCGCGATTCATTGTTTTTTTGTTATTTGGTCGTACCTTCAGCTACACCCCATGGGTAGCGTCGTCCGCGTACTTTGCGTCCTTCGATTTCAATAATGGCATTCGCACCGACAACCGCAAACGGTACGCGGCTGCGCAGCTGCCGCAGCACTTTAGCGTCCTCCTCCTCGTCCAATGGGTCGGGAAAATCGTAGATTTTAATCTTGTGCTGTGCGATTTCATTTAGAATCTACAAAACAGGAAAAAAGGTCACTTTGCGATTTAGATTCAGACTCATCGCTTACACGTCCATCGATGCGTACCTGTTTCTTGAACAGCGTGATTTCCTCCGGCGTGAGTGTGTCCGCTTTGGCAATGACCGGTATGATGTTTACCTTGTCACACAGCCGCTGCATGAACTCGATGTCGAGCGGTTTCAACCCGTGCCCGGAAGGTGCAATAAAGTACAGACAAACGTGCACGCGCGAATCGGGCAGCGCCGTCCGGTGTACGCGCGATTCGGCGGTCAAATACTCTTCGTACTTCGACTCGACAAAGTCCACGACCGGTATCCAGCTGAATGAAGAAATACAAAACAACCCTGGGTGTTAGACTCACTGTGTTAAATGAAGCCGCTTCGACCCTTCGAAGCCCCTACCAATTGCTGTTGTCCACGGCATCCCCGAAACCGGGCGTATCGACGACGGTCAGCGTCAGGTTGACCCCGTTTTCCTTCAACAGCACCTTCGTACTCTCCACGGCCACCGTTTTCTTGATGCGTTTCGACGGTCCCGGGTGTTGCTCGGCATGATAGATGTCCGACAGGAACATGGAGTTGATGAGGGTGGACTTTCCAAGCCCTGACTCACCCACCACCATCAGCGTTAGCTCGAAGCCCTTCTTCACCGCCTTCCGATACACCTGATTCGGTAGATTCGCAAATCCGACGTAGCCGTCCAGCTCCTTTGGCTTCGACTTAACCGCCGGCTTCTCATGCCGGTCGGCCGCGAGCTTCGCGCTCGACAGAGAGGACTCGACGTGGTGATGGTGATGTCCGTTGGGACCACCACTACCGTCGTGATGGTTCAACAGTGCGTCCCGTTTTTCCTTCAGCGAAATACTATTCATGGTGGTCGCCAGACCGTTCGCACCGCCACCGCCCGGAGCGCTATTGTTCGTGGCCATGCCGCTGCCGTTGGGCATCGCGCCGGCCCCAATAGCGCCACCGTTTAAGCTGCTGTGTTGATTGTTGTTAACAGTGTGATTAGATACCATTACGCCAATCGAGGCCGATGTCGTAGAACTGTTGTTAGTGGCAGCAGAGTTAGTGCTGGCAGCGCTGAGCTTGTCATTGGCCGCGCTCGCGCTGTTTAAATGTGACGCGTTGTTGTTATGCTGCAGCAGGGTGAACATGAAAGATGAAGAAAATGGTTGCAATGTTAGGACAGATTATGAAACAGCGAGGAGGCGAAACGAAACGCGGAGTTGGGCGCCAGACGGGACGGAGAGGCCAAGTGAAGCTCAACTCACGATCACGTTGTTGTTAGCCAGGTTGAGATTGTTCAGTCCTACCGGTGGATTCGGTGGCGGCCCGGACGGGCTGTTGCTTTCTGATTTAAAGAACATTTCACGCTTCGTTGCCAACTGAAAAAATGACAGAAATAAAGTAAACGAATCAATTAATAAAGGTGCAAAAAAGAAGAAACAGAAAAAAAGCAACTAGCTATAAAGTCTGTTCAATGAACAGAGGAAATAGCTCCACCAAATAGGCCTTTAGAAAGATACCCACTGGCTTAAAGTCATCCAGTCACCGGGAAATAGAAGTAGATTGTTCCAATGTTGCTCGTAAATGTATACAAGTATACAACAAATGAAGAGCGTACAAACGCCGAAAAATATAGTCGACCTCTATTGTAATTGTTACAAGAAGCAAAGCAAGTTGCATGTCGCAAACTGCGCCATCTCGATGCAGCAAGTCGCAACCTTATTCTCCGATGCAAATGAAATCGACTTCCGCACGGAACCACACTGGTAATTTTAGTCCATTACAAGAAATGCAGGTAATGGAAGCGTGCCGAGAATGAATTCGCCGTAGCGTGCAACTTGTACAACCCTTCCGAGCATTCAAATTCATAGTAAAACCCTTCGGAGATAGTGCTATAACCACACAACTCCAACCGTGCTTCTAGAATTATTGTGCGGCCTTCCACGGGAAACGTGAGTTAGCTTTTTTCTTTATGTAGAGCATAAGCTTTAAAATTGTTTCACGTAACCTGCCCTTCAGATATGCAACAAGAATAGAATAAAAACTGACGTGTAATGCTCGTAATTCAGTTTCACACTAACAATTAACATAGGAAAATGTTAACATAACGAAATACAAGTAAATAAACCGAAACAAAAAAAAAAGCTTCAACATTAACCACTTCAGACCAGATCTTCGAACACAACACAAACTTCCATTGAACAAATGGGGAAAATGGTAGCTCTTTTAGATAACGGCGGCATTAAATGGTGCGTGAAATTCCATTTACTCACTTAACCTACTGACAGGCTCCTATCGCAACATTGCTTTCGGGCAGTACCGGATTTATGCTGCAAATATTACCACCACTTCGGCCGGCTGATGATGCGCCTTGTTGGTGTTCTTTCCGTGCTCTTTGGATGTACGTAATCTTGAGCATTTTCTTCACCCTTTGCTGAATGCCCGAAGGAAAAATTGAGCCAACAGAATCTCTCCGGAAGAGGCTCGTGTGGAAAGAAAAACCAATCGAGCTCAACGGCTTCTAGAGGATGAAGGGCCATGCAAGGAAGCAGCTTCGAAAATGGTCTCTTTTCATCAGCATTAGTTTGTTTGCAAATTTACTTAATGATGATTATTATTCTATCGGCTTGCGATGAAGCAATCATCTGCTGCTGAAGGGACGCATAGAAAAGTGCTCTCTCAATTTATCGACGAAGTGCAGGAAAATGTTTTTACTGCCATCCGTCCCTGTAAAGCCGATTTCCATTTCGATCTGTGGCTGCACATGACGCGGGATTCTTTGCCGGCACGATTGAAGGGAAGGTGTGAAATAATCAATAAAGTTTACTACACGTCGGAAGAGATGAATAGTCAACAACAAACAATTGGCGACGCGTTCGCCTGCCCGCTCTCGCTGAGAAACCAACCAACCAACCACCCTCGCCCTACAATGGCTTCTGCGCTAACCTTTTCCCGTTCCGCTTTATCAATCTTGGTGAATTCGTTCCGATCGCGGTCGATCTTGTTGTACGACGACGAATAGTTTGGCAATTTCGGAGGCGGTATCGGACGGGCTGCTATCGTGGGCTTTTCGTGCGTTTTGTTCGTGCCGTGAATGCCGGCGGTAAGTGGGGGTGGTGGGGCAGTGGTGCCGCCGCCACCCGACGCCTGGAAGTTGGCCATGTATGCGCCCGGAGAGGACAGGACCGGCTTTACCGGCGGTATCGGTGGTCCACCGGGGCCAGCTTGTTGCGTTGGTGTTGTTGCACTCATATTTTCATACTCCGTCTATTCTGTATACACCATATATCACACACAGGCACACACCTACACGCACGCACGTGGAACACTAGAATATTATTTTGTTTCTTGCGAATCTCCTGCGCTTCACAGTTCACTCAAACGGACTCCTTTTCTTTTCACTGTTTGACGTCGGATTGTAACGGCACTAGAATCAATGCGTTCGGTTGCTGTTAAAAGAACGCCAACTCTATATTAGTATTTCCCGAATGCGGACGCTTGTCTGATTAGCAATCAGGAGTAGCAGCGGGAGCAGCAGCAGCAGCACCAACACATCATCGTTGGATAGTTTGAAAAGGCCTCGTAAATCAACCGCAATCGATCGGGCGATCAATCATTCACTGAACGAGCTTAATCTCGAAGTCGTCTGACCGAGAATAAAGACAAACTCACACCGTTGTGAAACAGCAAATCGTGCACGAAAGATGGAGGCTTTCAGGGGGGACATATCGACCCCTCATCTCGATCGAGCATGCTTCTCGCCGCCGATCTGCGTTCTGGGTCCCCGATAACGAACGCATTCTGAGAGATTGCACATTCCAGCGACTGCAGCGATTCTCCCAACGCGAGCTATTAACGAGGTCCGCTCAATTGACGCAACTCATCTTGTTCGTGCCCTTGCGTTCTAGAGCAATGGCCGGTGATTGTGACACCGTCATTCAAACAAATGGTTGTTTTAAATCGCGAAGCTCATGGTGCTGGTCTGGCCACGATCGCTATCGTACATCTAGCGGGTGCAGGAAGCGCAATCCAACGCACGAGCACGGGGTCCCGATCTTCATTGATCGTTGTTCTGCTGCAGTGGACTTCAGAGAGATTTATGCGTGATTAATATTTATGATGAACAGTTAGTTGTACATCGACGACATCGATGTCGCTTCGATTGAACTACCAAGTTGTACCCGCCTTTCGCGGCTGGACCTTCATCGAGCAACTAAGCATAAACGAATGATTTACCGTTCCGAAATCTTGTGTTCGCCTGTGCGAGTTGCTGGCGGAAATTTCTATTGATTTAATTCCACAAACAGTCGCTACCATTCGTGGCACATGCCGTGGGTGTTAATTTCAGTGAATCCCATCTGCAACAATTGAGCAAACACTTGCTGCGTATGATTTGCAAGTGATACTTCTTCCGTCAGTCACTTTTTCATTCACTGTGGCGAACAAGTATAACTAAATGGCACAATTTACGACCGTTTAACCATAGACCTTTCCGAGTCGCAAGTTTGCTTATCGGTTCCCTTTCCTTCGAGCGTACCATGCGTCACATGGTTGCGCATGCGCCGGGTGTAAATTAACGATAATAAACTGCAACGGGGATTACACTGCTCGGCTTACGGTTGCCAACATTCTGCACGCTGGTTCTGCTTCGATGGAGGTCGAATGAGTACAGTTCTTTCACGAACCGGCCCTTCTTGCACTTAGTCTAGTTGCATAGCTTCGCTGTGACGATCTTCCATGCGTCCTGCAGACATACTTCTACGGAGATATGTATGTCTCACAAGAGTTAGGGTGGGGGTGAAAAAGTGACGTTTCTCAAGAGCTAACCAAGGCATATGTTTGAAATAAAACTTACGTAGAAAACGTGGACACAATGTGACCGTTTGTGGTTCACCATCTGGCAAACACATGCATGCGCGGTACTTGGCGACATAAATGTGCATTGCTGCACGTGAGCGAGCGCAACAACTGATCAAGACCGACAACATCTTGCGCTACATATGTTACATTCCGGTGTAGATTCTGTCTCTAGAGCTGCTTCTGTTGCTCTAATCGAGAGGGCAATGCAATGATCGTCCTATTGGTAAACTTGAAGTAGAAAATCTTACCAAAGAAGGGATCAAGGCCCGCTCTAAACACACTGTGAGATTGATTATAAACAAAAAATCTCTACTCATCCCTAGGGCTTGCGCCACACCGCCCTGCTACTCCTCGCTGCGCCCTAATGTGAGAACAAACAAACATTCTGTCGCTTCGGCAACACCCCCACCCAACCCGTGCCGTGACCCCAAAAACGCCGTCCGGTTACCCGTTTCGCTCGGGTTCGTTCCCGTCCATTGGCCCATTCCTGGAATGATCGTGATTTTTTGTCGAATTGAGAATACCAGTGCACTCCCGTCCAATATGGGATTGTTGCCGCATAAGCAGCCTGCACATACAACCTTTCTTCCAAACAAGCCACCTCCTCCACGTTTACCAGCCCCCGTTGCTTACTCATTTTCTCTGGCCCACTGTAGCAGCGACCCTTTCGAGTGTCTTCACAGGAAACCATCGTTGAATGCGGCGGGTGACTCGGAAGAAAGCCGGTAGGGCACGCGGGACGGCAATGCAGTAGCGTAGAATGCTGAGTGTTACTTCTGTTCGGACACCATGTCAGCTAACGGCTATTATGCTGACCAACATGGAAAGGGGGAGTTGTGAACGTTCGCGTGTTTTAGCTTATACCTTATCCTTCATGCGCATGCGAGAACGAAAAGCAACACAACGGCAACACTCAACTGTTGCCCATCTATCTTGTCCGAAGGTTGAGTTATGCGGTCGTGCCACTGGCATCACTTCCGGTGAAGCTTTCACCGTGCAAGGCTACTTAACGTTGGCCATACTTTTTACACGCCTTTTGTGATGTTCCTCGTCGTTCCCTCTGACACTTCTAACGCGCTATCGACTCTACCATGATCACCAAACCCGGCAATTGTGTTTGCAAAACAACTTACACATCATATCTTTTTAGTTCACTGGTGATAACAAACACGGTTTGGCCAGAGAGACAGCCTGTGGCAACGTTCCCTCACGTCTTCAAGGCTCATGCGATGAATCAGCGACGATCAGTTCACGATGCGCATATACCGATCGATTCTGATAGGATCGTGGGATATACCACTCCGAATCAGCTCATCACACATGGTTGAAATTCGCTGCGGCTGGATTGCATTAACGATAATTAGACCTCGGCCACGTTTTCGCCCCAACCCCAGCCACCTCCTGGTTAACTAACAATGCTAGACCCTAATACGATTCCCGCCCCAACGTTGCCGACACACACATCGGAGAGCAGAATTTTTATCGGTATCGGAATCGGTTTCAATGGCCCATTGAACGGACGGCGAGTTATTCGCTGTGAGCAGTTCCCCTTCGGTTACTAAGTTCATCTTCGACATAGGCGTTAGTCGGTGAGCTAATTCCTCGAAGAAGCATTACTCATGGCGTTGACTGCACTGTTTGGTAATGTGTTTGTGGTGAATACTATAACCGATCGTTAAAAGACAACTTCGAAACTTTATTGTTGTTGTTTGGATTATAGAGGCTTTTTATAGCTTTTATTGATTCGCCTATTCGAACTCCGAAAAAGGGAAAGGATCGCGCAGCAAGTTATTTCCTATGTCGTCCGCGTTTCTGGGATCTCACTTTCATATTGTTATTGTGTAATCAATACACCACCAGATAGAGCAGCTGGTAAAAAAAACTCTGTCCATCCAAATGCGACCGCAATAAAAACACTAAATGTCAAGGTGAGTAGAAGTGGCGAATTCCACATTTGATGCGATTTCCAAAAAACCCTGGCGAAAAAACGACTACAAGAACCGGTTAAGTTCACCCACATTATTTAGGAGTCGGCTAACGTTCCTCCTTTTGCTCATGTATTTCATTACGCGGGGAGATTGTTTCCCCATAAAAACCCATCCGTTTGGTGCCTTTTTGAATGGGGTTAGGTGGATTTCGTCTACTACAATAAATTATTCCGTTTTTTGCAATTGGGAAGAAACCAAGCAGCACATGGAATGGAAACGACAAACTGAATAAAAGTAACAATCTCCAACAATTTGCTCTGTTCAGCGTTTTTTTTACTTCTATTTTTTCATAAAACCGATGAATTAAATAATCACTTTAACAACATCGGCGGTTCCCGAACTAATTTCTAATGCAACGGAAAACTTGTTTGATACCATTTGTAGGTGGCAAAATGGTTGGAATATCAGGGTGGGAGTGGGTGGTTAGCAAATACGGGATATTCTGGCTAGTACTGTGCCCGTCTGATCCTCAAACTGGCGGCGACTTATGACTCATATTCGGCCCGAAACAGAAATGCTTCGCTACCACTATCCGGGGACACACAATGTGGAGTCACGCACACACTAATACACACCATCTCCTGGAGGTTCTGTCCTGTCTGTTAAATTTTCTCATTCTTCCACGGTCGCTACCACCCTCCAACCCGCCGTTTCCTTTCTGCTTTGTACTTTGGCAGTTGTACTGCAAAGGGTGTTGGCTTTACGCCGCTGCTCCCCCATATTACTCCTACGTTCTTCTCGTTTTTTCCCATCGACAGAAACATTTCACAAACATACACACGAACTCAAGAAATGCAACATGCAACATTGCCGGTGGAGGAGAGATGGTCTCAAAGAGTCTCAAAAACGTAACCAACAAAGTTCACCAATATCAAGATTTCACGATCAATGATTGAATTTCGAAATTTGCAACCTCACAATTCGGTCGATATAGACAAATGTTTATTGTACTCTGTCTGTTTCCCTTCCCAGAAGCGCCGAGCAGGAGTCCTGCCGTTAGCTGCTATTCACAAGCGTTGTTTGACAGACTCCTGCGATGATGTCGCAGTTAAACGCACGCACACATCGTCGCGCTCAGCCCTTGTGCGATTTGTGCGACCGCTCGAGATGGCTGTGTGTGTGTAGGGACATCGGTTTTTTGGAAAAGGTTTCTTTTTATGCCAGTGCCGTGCCGAAAACTCAATCCTCTTCATGGTCAAGAAAAGACGGTTGTACGAGGAAGGAGATCCTTCTAAGGAATACCGCTTTCCATGTTTGGGTAGACACTTCAATATGGTCGCCTCTGCTTTTACTGAAGTCGTGTTATCGCAGTGAACAGCACTTCTTGTTCTCCCCCATGCTCCTCTCCTATGCTTCCCGACACAGAAACGACACTCGAACGATAATTCCCCCGCGAGCTAACCAACGACCTCGCCGTCATCCTTCGCGCAGCCCTTTTTCGATGCCCGATTACTTCTTGGGCACACAACGCGCTACTGCTGCTGCTGCATCCCTTTCCAAACCACTATCATTTTCATCATCACTCGTTCGCGTTCGCTCTCTATCACTCTCGATCTTCTTTGCCCCATCGAATGAATGAGCAGGACAACAACCGTGCCTCCGACGCTGCGGTTGACTTTTTGCTGATAGCCGCCAGAGTAGAAAGCGCACAAAAAGAAGAAAAGAATATCACAAACACGCATAACTGTGCTGCTGGCACTACCACCCGGATTTTCTGTCGTCCTGGGGCCACGAACGACAGGCTCAGCAATTTTTTCCGGCCGTTTAAGTCGAACTTCGTCCAGCGAACGCTGGCCGTGAATGGAAATAACACGGGTACCGGATTATGCACGCAGTTGCTGCAGCAAACAAATGTATTCTCCAGCAGCAGCGCGCGCACATACACACACACACACACACACTCAGCACACCACACGCTGTCGTGCCCGCGGCGGCCGGATTGTGCACACGCACTTTTTTCGCGACAGTCGCGACTTCACTGCACCAAACTTCTTATATTCTTCTTACGAATCGAAACGACCGCAAGCAGTTGCTTTTGCTGAATTCGCTTAGCTGGAAAACTGCAGACGGAAGAGGCAGGACAAACACACCGAACCAGCTATCACTGTACACAAGCAATCGAAACCGATCCTCCGAAGCGACTGAGCACCAGCGTCAAACTGAATTTGCGTTTCAAGCTGCTCGACTGAGAGAGCACATTCCCAGCCTAGTCGTCCTATCTCTTTCGTCTTGTCCGAGCTGTCAGTTTAAACTCCAGCAGTCTGCCGCAACGCTATGCCAGCTAGCTCTTTCTCTCTTTTTGTCACTCCCGCTATTTTACACATTCTGTAACAACTGTTCTATGGCCAAAACAGTGCTACGGAGTGCTAGCAAACTGTGCTACGCGGAAGCCTTTTAAAATTACAGTTATTTTTCAAAATGTACTTCCGTTGCCGAATGCTTTATCGCGGTGATGTTTATTTATCACACAAAGATTCATTCGCGAAAATGAGGAAATATAAAACCAAATGACGATATTGTGTCAGAGAAACTTTTGTGACGATCATTTTTTTCTATGATAGCAATCGCAGTGTAATTCTGTACTAAACTACGCTCTTCGTGATTCATGAATTATTGAACTACATTTCGCTTTTCGTAACGAATGTATTTTTTTGGTATTTTAAGATATAACACAAATGTCTCGTTAATTGGGTACACAGATACAACTTTCCCTCCAATGAAAATTAATTTATCAGATTAGCAACTGGAGAAAGTAACAATTTCGGTCACAGACATGGTCTGCTGGCTGCGCTATTAAGTAAAACCCATTTACTAAGCGTAAATGAATTTATTTCCTGATTCGCTACGATCATATGGTTGGTATCTGCGTGTAGATAAATAACACCTACCTTCTCCCTATCAATCAAACTTGTATCACCTTAGTTTTTTAAACGGCAGTATGTATGATTTCAGGAAATCGGTGCGAATTCGCCACACCGTTGTGCCGACCAGCAACTGATGTAATATTCCGTTTGCTCAATTTCTTCTACAATTCTATCGTAGTTTTCTTTTCTTCAACTCGCTCGTTCAACTCTCGACCGTTGCGTCTTAACGATTTCTGCAGACGCTTCAAATCAAACCCATCCGTTGGGCACCGCAATTTTCCGAGCTAGGGTGAAAAAAACAGTTTCGCAGAAAATACAAAACCACGAAAATGATTCAACATTCACCAAATCGCATGAACTAGCGAGACCCTGGTCGAATGGTGAACGGGAATCTCTCGTCCAAGCGAAACCGCGGCATGCATTGGCTCATCGGCCGCTAATCGAGTTCACAAATAAATAGATGGTTAAGCTGGCGATCCAACGAAATGCGCACCGGTTGTCTAATCGTATTTGGCAGTCCGGGCTACCACCATTTGGTCAATCAGGCCACGCGGCCACCTGTAACACGCTCGTGCGGCGGCGTCATTTAGTACGGATAACTGTTTTCAAATCCCTGCTTGACCTACCCATTTCTTCTCACAACCATGTAAGGCGTGTGGCATAATTCCGATGCCACTGAATAGTATTTGGTTTAAATTTACATATTTTAATGCAATTTTCCCCATATTCATACGATAGTACAACGACGTACTGCGGTTGGCCATAGAAAATCAAATTCCTCGGCGTAAGTTGGATTGTAGAAGCTCTGGAAGCTCCTCTGGCGGAAAGAGGAAGGGAATAAAAACACAATCATAGTTATGCTCAGGTGCTATTTTGGGGAACACATTACCAGGGCCCCAACCATGGGTAATGTCTAGTAGGGTATGGCTTTGGTTATGCGCAACCCATTAACTAACTAACCGTTCGTCACCAGTTTCAGCGTTGACATATGTGTTTTTTTATTGACACCGATCGCTTCGAATGGAAGGGTGACCTGAATCTAATCGGACGATCGACGAGGAGCGTGCCATCGCCGATGATGTGAGTTCATAGCTGGGTCGATTATAATCATTACTATTAGTATCTTTCAAGACTGAAACACTAATGCCTTTCGGCAACGGCGGCCCAAAGTATGGAGAAGGTAGTGTCAGATGTTCGGTAAAAGCACAGCTTCGAACAGCTTCCCCAATCATCAATTATTGGGTGCTTCCCAGTGGTACCCTTCACCCTAGCAAGTGAAAGGATACACAAGTTGAAGTATGATAAACCAGTTAAACTCGGTGACCGCGCATTCGCCCAATTAAGGATCAACGTTGCATGATGCATGGGGTGTGTTTCGATTTTTGTTGAATTTTACACGCGCCACTGCACCACGGATTGTTTTCGTAATTCAGTTTTTAGTGGCTTGGAAACGCGTCGCAGGGATTACGGTCAGACACTAACTAATGTGGTAACGGTTTGTTATTCTTCGTCACCGTACCACAACATTGTGTTGAACAAATTAGGTTCCAATTCAATGAACGGCTTGTGAACATTCCCAACGTATGTGCCCTCTCTTCCATGCCCCTCTAACGCTGCTATGCGGTTTCTAAGCCGAGGACGCGTGCCCGGCCACAGTCTTTGGCGTGGCGCGTTACGTGACGCAAACATGCAGCGCCGAAACAATATACGGCTCGTCGAGAAATGGAATGAAAAATCCCTTCGACCCTTGCCAACACACGGTGCGTGAACAGAAACCAAACACACAAACGCACCAAAAGCCCTGTCCGCCCTGCTCACTTATGCTAGTATGCAGGTGGTGCAACCGGCTACCGCCGTCCAGCGAGCAAGTTCGTATGCATTTCATGGCGTCGGCCGTAATGGGGCTGCGCAGTGACGATCTGGACACGCCACCGGTCTAATCGACTTCAGAATAAGATGAGCGCGCTGGAACTATATGCAACTGTAGCGTTGAGGTCGAAATCGTTTGTACACGTTAATACTTACCGCTGCTGGTGAGAACACGAAGACGCCATAGGGTCGATGCGTTAAAGCGTTGAAATGGATATGCGGCGTTAGGGACCATGACGTTTTGGGTGTGCCAAGAGCCGGATTGCGGTTCACGCGGAAAAGAAAAAGTAAATTAAACACAAAATTAGACGAATGATATAGTTGTAAAAAGATGTTAGGGAAAAGATTTAGCTGCTCGTATTAAAAAAGAATGCATCCATCCAGAAACAAAAAGAATCAATCGCAAACACAATCACATTGTTTACACCTCGGAGGAATTGGTTTTTTACCAATCCAGTACGACCTTGTTTGTCTACCCACTGGTCCATAATTGATGGCTGTTGTTTCAAGTGTTACTCATCATTAAATCTACCTAAGAAGAGGAGGAAAGAAAAATAATTTACAGGTCATCACCCTTAGGGATCAACCGGTAGGTCTTGTTGAAATGTTTGAAACACGGCGACGACCAATGTCGCACTCTTAGTAACGTTCGGTCCAAACCGCTCCAGGGTGCATCGATATGATTCAAAGTTTATTGTATGTGGTCGGTTGTGTGTCTTGATTTCCTACAAATTTCCAGCGTCTATTGGAAAGGTTCCAAACGCACCCTAGTGCTACTATGTTGGCTTTACTAACAGCAAAACGATCCATTCGAATGATTTACCCTCAACCACAGCTGTTTTTGAGCTTCAAGACCTAATTTGATGAGAGTAAACAGCTTGTCGAAATTTGTTGCGAGGGGTTTCAGCATTGCCGATGTGAGAGTTTCACCTTCGACAGCGTGACCGCATCGGATTTCCTTTGGAAGAACATAGTATACAACCAATTTCCCGTACCGCATGGAAGAAAAGCAATTTGTCCGTTCCTTTTCATCGTATTGGATTAAGTCAGTCGAACGTAGTTAGGGAAAATCTGGCTTCTTTATGATTTCTACTATGCTTCCGAAAAAGCGATCCCGAAAAGGAAAGAAATATGATGAATGGAAACTGATCAGACGGTCGGTGGATCACTTTTCGTTTGTTATTTCCTGTCCCTTACTCTTCTCTGCGTTTTGTTTCGTAACATTGAACGATAATTTGTAACAAAACTACAAATTTCCTCACTTTTCTGCTTTCTTGTCAGCCTCATTTTCAATCACACCCTCGAACATTACCCAAGCTAAATAAAAAAAAACACAACACGGAAATCGACCCGATCTCGTCAGCGTAACGACTGGAAAGCTCTTCTCTTCTCACTCTCAAAATGCAATCGTAAAGCAATTCGGAAGTTGCAACACCAAATCACAATCGGGGTACAAAGTAAGTCCAGGAAATATGCTCCGCTACGATTGCACCTTGGCGCGATGTTGGTGGTGAAAGCAGTGCTTTTTGTTAGAATTACAAATTTGGACGGTTCGGCACTTGCCAAACGATGGAGGGGAAAACAGTTTGAAACGTTTGAATGAAAGGCAGAAAAGCAAGTGAAACCGAGTTTCTCCAGACCTAAGACTCCGAAACAGATTGCGCTCAACGCGCGTTACGAGCCGTGTAAGTGTAAACAACACAGCATTTTCCCTCTTACGTTGTGATTTTTATTTATTTTTTAGTTTTTTGATAAAACATTTCACATTCGGATACAGCGAGGTTGTGCATTAGCAGCATTGAAAAAATGTGCCAGTTCCACTCCACATATTTACTAATAGGCAACAGCTACTAAAATTTATTTACGCCATCACCCCAACTAAGAGGTTAGTCGTGTTTATTAATGAACATTTTTGCAATACAACAGTGTTGTAAAACTGCGCACGGACAATGGAAAAATCGGGTGGGAAAGTTGACAAACTCCGGGCGTTAAAACGCGCTGAATCGATCTTTTGCATCTCGCAGTGGACCGACCTAATACTGTTTCGGGTCATTTGTTATTAACATACGGCGTTAGCGGCCATCGCGGCCGGAGTATGTATTTTCGAAAGAGCGGCTTTGACTCCACCTCGGAACACAAAGAAATCAAAATTTGTCACACGGTGCACAACGTCCTCGATGCATTTGGCATTGGCGGATTGCGGTCGTATACTTACGCGATTTTATGATGTTATTTTTAACGGTTTCGATCTTGAGGGTGATCTTATTCTCCGCCTTCGTTGTCATATTGCTTGATTCCTCTTTTACAGATTCTACAGACTCTCTTGTAACTGTCGTAATCGTTAAAACTCAAACAAATATTATCACTGGTTCGTACCTACAGCGGTACAAGGCTCCTTTCCGGTTACTTTAGGGCGATGCACTTTTTTTTTCTCTTCGATACACAACTAACACCGACATAAAACAAATCAAATCCACGAAGCGAAAGCTGTGGAGAGAATCATTGCAGAAAACTAATTTAACGTAAAATATTTCAATTGCTTCCTGGACTTGAACGAACGAATAGAGACGGCGGGCGATGATAACTTGATGCACGATGAGATCGTCAGCGGGTTGGACTAGTAGGCACGGACACTTTTTCAAGGGTCGACTCACAGGAAGCTCTTCTCCCGAAGTACGCATAAAACAATCTAGATGACGAGGGGTCAAATCAAAAACACCAGCAAGGAAAAACACGATCAGAACAGAAAAGAACGAATGATCGTTCACTGTTAGCTCTCGCTCTCTCTGCTGTAAATGGTGTGGTGCGGTTTTTTCGCGATGCTGAGGAAGTTGTTTTGTCCAGAAAAGGGGATGCTAGGACTTATTCAGTTAATTATCGTTCTCATTCCGATTTGCACCATCCAACGAGCGGTGGTTTGTATTTGCTAGATCAGTTCTGTTCTAGCGCGGTTGCTGTTTATCCATCGCTGTCAAACACACCACATTTGACGTTCACCGGGCACATCTGTCGATTCCTCAACCGCACCTCTAATACAGCTACGGGTGGTGAAAATCGGTACAATTTCAGAACAACCTTCTTTCTTCTCCAGCCAACAAATCAAGCACAAGTAAACAAAGCGCAAATTCAAACGCGAAACGAACGCCCTTTAGCAAACTATAGTAGCAACACACAATTCCATACACACAAGCGGAATCAACACTCTTTCTTCAACGCGACGCGTCCTATCCGTCTACACCGGTTCAGCGACGAAATTGAACTAAACGGCTCACAAAGCTGATGCGCGGCTGCTGCGGCGGCGTAAGCCCAAAGCCGAAGCGAAGCCGAAGCGACGGGGGGAAAAACTGCCGCAAAGGCCTTTGGCCGCCCAACAGCGCGAACACGGAACGATCGCAAGCTGCGCCATGGTTTATGCTGACGTCACTTCGCCAACCGGCGGGCTTAAACCCTTTGAAACAATCCTGTTCTCTTTAAACTGTATAGGTTCGATTCGTGTATTCCTTTCAAAATGTTTCAAAATGTTTGGAACAAGATTATATAAAAATAAACCACTCTACCGTGAATATCTGTTCAATAATAAGAGATTTGTAACTCCATGATTTCGTAATAGAGGAAAAGCTTTGAAATGTTTGAAAAACTAAGCTCATACTGGTGCCTCGTAGTGATCACACTCTTCTGCACATGGAGCCCTATCTTAGTTGCGTTCGTTTTTTTGATTTCTACATATATATGCATCATAACAGTCCGTGTACATGTTCTTTCTCCCCTCGAAGCAACATGATTTTCGTACTCGCTGATTTGGAACGAAATTGGATATAGCCCTTCTGCTGCATCGCTTACTGTACAAGTGTCGGTTGCTACACCTTGCTAGCGCTTCTTCGCAATGCCATCGTGCTACAGAGGGCAAATGTATAGTGGTCAAGAAGTAGATTACGCCTGGTTTATACATTTCGAAGACTTTTGGACCTTTCCATTATCGAGTGAAGATCGTTTACTCGAATGGCCCATGGATCCGCGAATGAATGGGAGAGCGGTTTAAGCCCTGCACTGTTCTTGTACAAACAAGGGTAAAAATTGAAAAATAAATCACATACCGCATATTTGACGCGACCTTCGCGAGATTGCTTGGAGAAATGGTGCAGAAAGTGAGAGTGTTTCTAGGTGCGGTTTCTAGAACCGTCGGGGGAATGTTTTAAAATAGCACAACATTCCTGTTCTCGCTCAGTTTACAGCACGGTTAACAAAAGCTTGGCCGTGCATTTGCTGACTAATCACGGGGCAGCGATCTCCGTCTCTGGATCGGATATCCGGGCACGGCCATCCGCGACGACGACGGAGCGGGTGATAGAATGCACCGACGATAAAGAGATGATAAATGGGTAAGCTCGCCGGGTTGCATACGACCAAGGGTGGAACGCTACACTATGCTATCGTACTATTTACCAGATTACTTGGCCAAGTATTTACTCTTCACGGTGCAGCGATTTCGACCATATCGAGAAGGAATGTCTAAGCATATATACCCTGCTCAAAGTAGCGTGTAGCGTAAGAACAGTCGGTGAAGTTGTGTTAAATTGCGTTTCCACACTACTAAAGATCATTCCCTTTTCCGTTCCATTAGATCCAAAAGAATCAGCCCGATCCTATACTTTATACGAAATTTTGCACTAAAACTCTCGAAACAAAATCAGTCCCGTGAAGGTAGAGTCGCATAAAGTACTCCCATTAAAGTAGTGAGGCCAACGTTTTCCACGAAACCTGACACCGCGTTCATCGAAAGATTTTTTTTTTACTCGTCACTCACTACGGCAGCCTTCAAGGCGAATGTTTCGCTATTTGACTACGGTTGGTAAAACAAAAACTTTAAACCCTACCGAACCATTTCCCCAGGATTTGATTATCCAAAGCTCATCCGCTTAATCGGAACGTCCACCGATTCGGATCCTTTGTTCTTATCGGTAGGCACCAAAAGCAACAAAAGATCGTAGCACCAGTAGAGGTCAGACTGCACGCGAAGCAAAAAAATAGTCAAGTTTTTGACACGCAAAACTAATAAAACTCCGTAGCTAACTTTCTGAAACGAAACGACTGCCGCTAAGCTAGAACCAGAAACATTGCGCCAACTTGTAGAACTGTCGTGTACACGTGCTATGGGCACAGCGAAGCTTCATGAATGGCTCTATAAAATCGCACCTTCAACACCCCCGCTCCGGGGTGTGAAGTTATGTTTCTTAGTGCGCTTCCCTAGGGCAACAGCAGCTCTTAATCATCGATGTATAAACTATTCGCGGGGTTTCGCATAGAGCTGGATAGGTAGGTTAGTGCTGTTATTACACTTTTGCAATTGTTTTTTTTTTGTTATTCCACAGCAACGCTTTACCTTTGAGGCAATGGAAAAGTATTAGCATCAGCGATAAGTGCTATTATCGATACTGCTATTAAAAGCCGGAAGGGAACGTATCAGTAGACGTAACTTTTTGGGTGGATTGTTTCGATCCTTTGCTGTAGGTCTTTTTTATGCCTTATGCAATCGTTCCCGTTTCCCGTTGCAGGTGTCGAACTGTTTCAACCTCGTGACCTATCTACAAGCGGGCAGGTGAGAATGTTGTTCCCAATCTGCGCTACCCAGGATTGACGTTCCACGCTTACAGGGTCTACCTTTGAATGGATAGCTCCCCGAGAGGTTTGGGATGTTAGTACCAGTGGGTTAGTTGATAAACCGCTGCGATAGAATACAGTTCGTCCGGCGTTCATTCTCGACTTGCCCTTTTGCCAGTCGCATTCCATTAACAGGATGGCCGTTTGGGGGAAGATGAAAATTGCCAGCACAACCACAACGTAAGAGAGTTTTCCAAGCACTAGCCTAGTGCCACTCCCAGTTCTAAAGCACGTTTGTTCTACTTACCATCGGGTGATATGATTACGTAACGGCCTTTTGATCTTCGTCCAAATCTGAAGCTCCAAAGCTCCTCTGGCGCGCACTCCAAGCAAAGCCGGTACATTGTTCAGTGACACGCTTACGGCGGCCCTGGGGAAACGCAAAAGTAAGTTTAAGGATATTACCGAGGAGCTGAACCAGCACATCAACAGCGAGGAACGGGAAGAGTTGTACCAGCGTCCCCTGTTCAACGCCGACAGAATCCGACGTATGATGGAGCGCATCGTCGAGAAGCAGTTTGACGTGGACGAAGAAGAGATGCGGTACGTGTACAATCCAGCGAAGAACTTAAAAATGTGTCAGAACATCTCCAAGCAGATTAAGGACCGTCTCAAAGCGATGCACTTCAAACGGTACGTGGCGAACGCCAAATCCCATGGCGGAATGTTCTTGTATTCGAAGCGCGTTACGACATCTTACCTTTTGCAGCCATCGCATTATCAGCATCGCGACGATCGTCGAAAAACAGCAGCAAGGGATACACTACAAAATGAAATACATTCTCGACCCGAAGCTGGACGATTACGTGCGGCTGTATCATGAAACGCCACATTTTTACATCATTGCCACTGTCTTACTGGTGCACAAGGACTGAAGCAGTTCAATTCAACCTTAGTTCGATTGTTTTTATGTTTAATAAGATCGCATTATATTGTTTCATTCTTTGAGCGAAATTAACCTAAATATCCTTTATAGCACCGCTTATCCTAGAATGATTTGTTAAGCACCTCGGGTCGGGAACGCTTGTCAAACAGCACTGGCGCAGCACGCTGGTGATGAGCTTTGTTTTAAACAACCAGTGTGTCAATTAAATCCTGCACATGCGGTCCGTCCTATGGAGAAACTAGGCTTAAAACCACAAAGCCAGGTTGTCCAGTTCTTCGATAGTGATCGTGGAGATCGTGGAACTAGCCATCTGTGCGCTCCATGGTCCGGGTTCGGGAGAACATGTAAGTGAATGTTTAGTCGATCTTGACATGAACGAAAGATTTGATGTAGCGCTTAACACAGTTGGTAACTCTTCGTCTTCGGCATGTAGGACATCCCCGGATCTAGAGGTGCCGAAGCTAGAGATTAGCTTCGACACGCCGAACCGGGACCGATTCCTACGTGATGATTTCCACAAAAAGCGCGATTCATATGCAATTTTGGGCAGCGGAAGCTACGGTGTCGTGATAAAGGCATCGTATCAGGGGCGCCCAGTGGCAGTGAAGATACTAGAGAAACGATCACACCGGCGTCGGTCTCACTACGACTCGTTGCTAAACGAAGCGAATGCACTCCACGTACGCCACGACAATATTGTCACTGTGCTTAAAATAGTCTCCGGAGCCCAATATGGACTGGTGTTGATGGAGCGGTTCGATGGACACTGTTTGCAACGTATACTGGCCAATCAGCGCAAGCAGCCGATCGCAATCCAACACAAACTGCTGTAGGTACTCGTATACACACCGACTGAGGAAATGATGATCTACCATCTGTTAGTTTGGCATTTAAATGTGTTGTTTCCATAGGATTTGTTGTGACATTATCAATGGGTTGCATTTCTGCCATCGACACAAGATCGTACACCTAGACGTGAAGCCTCAGAATGTGATCGTCACGCTCAACCCTTCGACATGCCCGGCTCACAAGCGCATCGGAGGGACAACCTGCTTGCCACTGCGAACGTACCTGTGCAAGCTGTGCGATTTCGGTTCATCGATGACACTGGCCTCCTGGCAGAGGACTGAAACATTAGTCAACCGTGGCACGATCCGATACATGGCCCCGGAGTTGCTGCGTGGCCAGCAGCGCACGACGGGTGGAATTACTGGGCGCGCAGATATTTACTCGTTTGGCGTTACGATGTGGCAGCTGGACGAGGAACGCTTCCCGTATGAGGAGATTGCCTGCAACGAAGTGGTTGCCTATAACGTCGTCAAAAAAGGTCTTCGTCCGGACAGCGTTACCACGGTAACGGGTTTATTCGGTCGCCGTTGTACCACCATTCTGCCACGGTCGAAGAATCGCTGCTTGCATGGAAGCTTGCTGTTTCCAGGTTCGTTCAGTTGTGGAACGGCTTCGGACCCCCGTTTAGAGACTGAAATCGTCGACGATGTCCTCAAGCGGCAGGGCATTTCCGTGGAATACAAAACCAGAGCGCAAGGAACCAAGAAGAGTCCGATCGGTGCTATCTGTTCCCAGGGGGAGGAATGCGATCCGAAACATTCAACCACACCACTTAGCAACATGTTTTGTGACCACTTCAGGATTCCTAGAAACGAGCGCGGTCAAGTCCGTCAGATCATCCGAACACTTTACAGTCAGTGCTGGCTTAGTGATCCGTCCTGCCGCCCGGACGCGGCCACCGTTCGTGCCACTATCCACAAGGCGTTGGAAAAGATCGTTCGCTGCAGGTGTGAATTTTAAGACCGGTAGCTTTTTACGCACAGGTAAGACCACGTGGTCCTTTTAACGTGTTTTGTTTTGTGTCGTTTTGTTATTTCCAGATATCGGAATATATCTTCTGCTTTAGTTTAATAATGTAAGAAAATTATTAAAATGTGTAGTTATTTATATAATTTGTTTTTATAAGCAAGCACATCTTATAAAAAGTGGCGGGGAAAATAAATCTTATAAAAAAATCGGGAAGATTTTTTAGCAATCTTGAAACACTTGAAACTGTTCCGGATCTTCTGCTTTCTTATTGGAATCACATTATTACTGACTTTTATTGGTATTCTATTATACTTCTTCCGATATTTTAAACAGTACGAGCGTCAAATTGGCTAAGGACTCAAATTCTAGCTAGAACTAGGAATAGAAAAATACTAATCATGGACGTTATTTCTAGATAACTTCGTCGTTGATGCCGCGGCGATTGTCACAGGTTGCCTAAGGTCATCTGATTCTGTGTTAGCTTATCTCTCGCACTGAGAAACGTAACAGCGACCGCGAATCACCTCAGCCATCCCCGTTCTGTTTGTAAAAGCATACAGTTGCCCCTCTGTGCAATCGGACGGCTAGTCCCCTAGCGGCTCTCCGTAGATCGGAAGTTTAGCATCTTTTTCTTTCTTCTACTTGACTAGATTTCCCAACCAACTCCACGCCAATACTCGCAATATCCGTTTCCCGGTCTTTTCCTTGCTTTCCTAATCGCAACGCTCAAATGCAACTTAAATGAGAATCGAACTAACATCCATCCTAATGGTTTGATCGGTAGTAAAGCAACTAACAACAGGATTGTGTGTATAATGGTCAAGACGCACTGGAAGACGCTTCCCGACTCAACGACTTAAACGACGTGCAATGAGGCATGATGTGGATTGGTTTGTCAGCTTCGCTGTGACAGTACCATTCAGCTTTTCACGTGTTCCGAGTGTAACCGTTCCGTTTCTTGCTTAAGCATCTGTAAAGAAGGACCGGCGAAGACAAACCCCAGGATGATAGCTTCAACTCTGCAGCTACTCTCTTATCCTTACCATCATTTCCTCCTGGATTCTATCAGTGATGATTTTGCGCGCTTCTTCTTCATCAACTGGCGACATGCGTAACCGGTCTAGAAGAGCACCAAGATCGATCGGTTTGCCAAAGTTGTACGTTAGCTTCTTGCCCATCCGAAGGTAGTAGGGTGGTTCGTTCGGCAGCACATCATCCATGCCGATGTGCCATATCGGGATAATGATAGGCAGCATGGGCGTTTCATAGATTATCCGGCCGACGCCCCATTTGAACCTGTGGAGAAACAGTACGTAAGTTTTGTACAATCGATTGCACCTTGGTGGATTGGGGCAGTGAATAATGAACCTAATACCCTGGCGACAATTCTAACTGACTGAATGCCTTGAAAGGCTTCATTGCTACTATAGCAACACCCTTCTTCCTGCATATCGATTGCGGAAAACACCATCATAGATACGACGTATTGGATACGTCCGCCTTACCTGAGATCCTCCTTCGTCATGTTGACTTTGCCTTCAGGAAACACGTGCACCCAGTGGCCAAGCTTGAGCTTTTCGATACAAAGATCTACGGCCGGCTGGTAGACGCCAGCACCTCGCACCACCGGAATACATTTTCCGTACATGAAGAACAGTGAGTGGAGCTTGTTCGTGAAGCAAATGTCGTGCGCTGCCATGGACCATCGTATAACATTTTTGTTGCAAACATTTCGCAGCTTAAGCAACCCTACAAAAGAGAACGGGGACGGTCGGGAATAAAACCGATTATTCATTGAACAACACACTTCGGTGCGGGGGCTATGCAAGTTTCTCGCAGACGAGAACCAGGTCCCCCCTAAAAATCGGGCAGGGCTTGCTGCTTGTAATTACTGGTGTCAAGAAGTCCTTTGCGTCCACAATGAGGTTGAGAGTGGTTGAGAGTTGAAAAGTAGTAACAAACAAGTATGTGTCAAAACAGCGTACGATGATATTTCCATTTCCATCGCCACCATGCGTATACGGATACGGATAATTGAGGAATTTTTCGGTCATCCCGGGAGGTTCGGTTGGTCATGCAAGATAAGGGATTTTCTGGTTTGTTTTTTGGAGTATTTTTCCTCCACCTTACTTAAACTTACCCCAGATGCCAGGATCATCAAAGCACGAATGATGATTTGAAACCGTCAGCAGGGGTGTTCCCTTCGGTCGGCTCTCGAGTGCATTCTGCAGGACACCGATGTTATGTACTTTAGCTTTGTTGAGCCAGACTGCCCCGGTGAGG
Source organism: Anopheles plumbeus (assembly GCA_034621735.1). NCBI lineage: Eukaryota > Metazoa > Arthropoda > Insecta > Diptera > Culicidae > Anopheles > Anopheles plumbeus. The sequence goes on from JAOEFI010000006.1 coordinate 33,745,557, forward strand.
AAAAGAAAGCAAGATCAAGAATTAATGATTAAATGTTTCGCTCAACGGTTAAAGATTATTTAGCTACGACGTTGAGATGTGATTCCGCATATGCACGTCGGGCCGTTAAGAACGCGGAAACAACACGCCAGACTCAAAAACAGCATCAAATAACAAGCAATCGATTCATCCAACACAACGGCCACTTACTCTAGCAGAAAGGGCCGGACGACAGAAGAATGTGTGTAGCCGTGAAACGCGGGCGACCTTGAACGAGCTGCTGCTGCGTCGCTGACTGCCAGCTTACTACTTACTATTATTACTACTATTACCACCACCACTACGACCCGGCAGACGTCGGCTCTCGATCGACACTATCACGCTTTGTGCAGTCGACTACGCAAGTGCATCGCCGCAAGGGCGAGTTGCGCGCTTTGATCATTGCATTTTGTGCATTTTTCTTTTGTTCGATTGTTTCTGTTTCTTTGTTCCACGATGATACATCGAGACAGGAACTGATATTGCAGATTTATGGAACAATCGAGCGATCGAGTAGCCTTCAAACGTTAGGAAACTGGGTTCAATGAGGCAATTTTTACCGAATTCGAATTGAAAGCCCCTTGTGAGATGCATAATTGCTCAAACACAGATAAGCTTTGCCACCACAGCACTCACCAGAGTAAGCGAAAGGAAAGGGTTCCAACAGCTCAGCCACTTCGCGCAAAATAACACCGTACTGTTTCGTTGCTAGATCGGTTTTCGGCAACCGAGCGCGATCTCGTTGTGCAATCAACTCGTCGACTTCGTTACTTGGATCGAATCGGTTAGGTCTGAATAGGTCCAAGTAGGTCATCCTAAGCACACAACTCTTCGTAGTCAACAGAATCCGTTTTTTGGAAATAGCGCCTTCACCAACACTACTGGTGCTGATAACGTCGACAGGTGATGTAGACATCTCGAAATTTGACAACCGAAATATAGACCCGCCAATATGCATGGTGCAGGAGAGTTTCGACAACGTTTTGCTTACATAACTTCGACAAACGAAAACATTTCAATGCGTGTGATGCGCGCGCACATTTTGCCCTCGAAACACGCTTCACCTGACACCAGGGAAAACGGGAAGAGGCTCATCAGCTTGAAACCTTGGAAATAAACACAAAAACGATCGCGTTCCGGTGGCCATTTCACGGCAAAAAGCAGAACATTGTTCGGAACTTTGAGAAAGAATACCTACCGATGACGATTTTGGACAAAAATCCCACTAGCCCAATCACGCCAGTGCTGGCGATGTGCCACAATCGGTTTGGCCGTCGGAGCCGGGGGAAAATCCAATCGATATCGTACGGGATGTGTGGCTGCTGGACAGCACCGTTAGGTGGAGGTGCCGCTGGCTTCAGGAGCAAATTGAACAGAAACGAACTCATGTTAGTGGCGTGGTGCGCAAAGCGCTGTAGTCCGCGAAGAGAGCGAGGACGATTCAACCAAACCGACCGATCCCCGGATGTACACTAAGGCTGAACCAGCGGCCACGGTCTTGGGTGGTATCATCATAGCAGCCCGACTGCTTTCCTCAACGACGTTCATTACCGTTTTACCTTTGAGTTCATGCTTCTGACGCTCAGGAATCCCTCAGCGACGAAGGGTCCTTCCCGTTGCTACTGATTGTCGTTTAATTTAATTAGATGAACTTTCGTTACGTTGTTTAATTCAGGGAGCCCCTGAGATTCGACGAAGCACACACCACTGCCGAAGAAGGTTCATCCACGAAGCTTCCCCGCAGAATCACTTCACATCGAATCGCAAACAGTGTTGACGTTTGTTTTATTTTGTGCACTCAACCAGTCCACGCTTGTCAATCAATTACGGAAGGATGCGTGTGGCTAATGTATTAGAACAACTTAGTTGATGTAATTGATTCCAAAGCGTCCGAATAGCACTGCCTGATCCGTGCTAGACGTCTGTAGTTTAGCACCATCTGCGATCTTTCAGCGAGCTTCAACATTTGTGGGAAAGGTAGGGATATGGTGTGGTTGCAGCTGTGCTGCACGCACACTATGAGCCGGTAAACTCAAAAAAGAGAAGGGAAGTGGTGGAAGAGGTAGAACTGCTTTTGACGTTTCGTGGCGCAAGCAAACTGACATGTTTACCTTGCCTCGCGCGCGAATGCTTAAGGTTATGCTCGCGTGGAACACTACTGCTACTCTCGCCTCTCGCTCCACAGACAGCGCACAATAAAATATTACCCAAAAACATGAAATTCTCGAGTACCGTTCGCTCGCATCGTCCAGGACGAAGCGTAGCCGAAAAATATTATAGAGGATTTTTATCTTAATGTTTAAACATAAATCCACCCAGATAAGAATGCCGTTTTTTACAACTCATGGTTAAACATCGAACATCTGAAGCAAATTGAGTGTTGGTATCGCAGAATATTCGAAACAGGACGCTTAGTTTTCTTTCCCAATAAACAACTCCACGAACTCGTTTTTCTTCTAATCGTTCACATTCGTTATGTTATTTTCATTCAATAATTTAAAAGGATGGATGAGAGGAATCTTTTCGCCTTGCATCGTTCGTTACGTTGCTCTTAGGTTCTCCCTTATTTCTGTTCGCATGCCAACTTCTTCGTGGGACTATAATAACTAACATTAAATTGTACTTGCTTCTCTTTTTCTCTAATATATGCTATTGATTTGTTACCTTTCATTATCTGCTTTACTTCGCTGTCAACAGTAGTTTTGCTTCTATGGAACCGGACGATAACTGACTAACGCTCTAAATCGGAATATAGGTATGTATATACGAGAGAAACAACACGGCTGGCGCACTATAGATTTGGGGATGGTTTTCTGGAATGGTGTTACTTTTCCGTTATTTCTGTTTAATCCCAAAAGTGTATGTTTTTTTAAACTTTCGATTGCTTACACAATCACACACCCATCACAGCCACGCTTTCGAAGCGTTGGAAAGTGATGCCTCTGATAAAATACAATAATTTGCAATATCATCCTTCCATGTTTTCAGCATGAGTATAAATCTAACTACAGCCGATCATCGCGATTCGTTTTAGGCCCTACCTTCATTCGTTCTTGATTGATTATCACTTCCTCATTTTCAACCGTAATTGTCTGACGCTGAAATGTACTCTTTGCACTTTAGCACAAAATAATGGCGAAGAAAATTAACGGCTCTAATCTAATTGACTCAAAACGATCAACCAATGACTCTCCCAATTTTCACGCAAGTTAGATTTTTTTAAATGTTATGCAAAAATTGACTTTCTGGTACTGAAGGAATAGCAGCAAAGTTTAGTCGAGAGGTAAGCCATAGTTGCTCGGCTCTTGTATGCAGGTTTTTTGCACCTGCTTTGGCAATTAGATTGCGTTTTCAGTGCACAGCGGCAACGGCGTGCTAAAATTGTATGCACTACAAAAACCAGAAAACAATGTAGAAAAGAAAGATAATACGCACTACCATAACATGAAACAAAAAATACAACGTAAAATTACAAAACACACTATCGACGATAAAATAATAGTAACAACACACGCCTCACTCGGAAATACTCTCAACATTGTCAGCGCATCAGTTCGACGGACGTGACAATCAACACTTGAGTTTCTAGTATTTGGTCATTTGTATGGTATTAATTTTTCGGAGAAACAGTGATCAGTTTGTGAGGCGTCACCGGCGAAATCTGTAGGTAAAACATGGAAACAATGTTATAACGAAGATACAAGTGTGTTTGGAGTTGTGTGTTTTTTACCCATAATGCACGACTTCCACTGCCTGGTAGAAGTTCATCCGGATCATCATCATCATCATCCAGCACTACGCGATCGAGTCCGTGACCTTGTTGGTCGATGAACAGTAACGTGTCCTTGCTGCAAGTATTCGCACCGCGAATCAACGATACGGCATCGCCAGCGTCGATAACACCTTTGTATGTCGCAAACGACGAAGGGCGATGGTGTATCAGATCGGACATGTTCTCACGCCACAGGATGTCCTGATACTGTTGCGAGGAGGGGAGAGAAAAACGTCCACCACCATTTGTCAACGAACTGGTGCCTCCCAGCTTTTGCTCCACGTTACGCTCTAGCTTTTCCAGTCGGAGTGAAAATTGCACCTTCGTTGTAACATCACTCGCATCTAGCTTCGATGGGGCGCCCAAGGAGGTGAGAACGGGTGTTTCCAGTTTCAATGGCTCTATCCCAACTGGCGATGAATATGTGGCTGTTGTGGCGGGATGCAGCAACGGTTGTTTAGCCGTAACCCCGGCACTTTTCAAATTTTCTTTGGCAACTGCGACTTCGTCTCCATTAACTTCTGCCGGCACAGCTGACGACGACAATGACATCGAAGGAGAGGACAACGAAGGCGACAAAGAAGAAGCGGCCGGATGGAAGACATCGGCCATAGAAGCATTTTTCTCTTCTGGACAAGGTTTCCTCAGATCATTGACCATGATGCTGTTGGGATCCTGACATTGTTCGGGGGACGATTGCCTAATCTCTTGTTTGCAATGTGGCTCTTTTGCACTCATCAAAGAATCGTTCCCTTCGTTCGATCGGGTCTTGTCTTCATCGTTGGATTTTTTAATTAGAATATCATACGTTGTGGCTACCGTGCTGGTTTCGATATTGGTGTCCGTGACGACCGCGAGGCTCTTGCTAGATTCTAAATCTATAGTCGCTGCAAGAAATTTACTTTCCGTATCGGGAATACTGGCTGTGGTTACTGCTGTTGCTGCTGCTGATGATGATGACGATAATGATTGGGACTGATCCAAATTCGGATGCTTTTTGCTTCTTGTTGTTTCCTCCGACAACGGGACAGCGCTACTGGTGAGTGGGGGTGGAACAATAATTTTCGACACCCAGTGATCGCCCGAGCTGGAGCTAGAACTTCCGGAACACTCGCCCATGGTCCCATCGCCGTTAACTGCCGGAAGTTTCCGTCTTTGGTAAAACAATAAGTAAGCCTCGTTGTTGATAATTTCCTCGTCAATGCAATCGTTCGGCACCTGTGTGACCCTTTGATCATCGAAACGATACCACTGTCCATCGTACGGGTTTTTGCAGGCGGCCGTGTAGTGCCCCGTCTCGAGCGTGTCGCCTTGATGGTAGCAGACGGCGTACAGATCGTACCGGTTGTCCATCGCCATCAGCCGACGGCCATTCGCTCCTCCGATGGAATGTGACTGTGTGGAATGGGCACTACGTTTCATCTTACGCCACGGGCTCCAGTTGTCCGAGTCAGAAAACCCATGCTGCTGTTGATGCTGATTTGACATGGTGTTCGTTTGCGTGCCAAGGTTCTGCTGGTGGGAAAGATCGCGCGCCAGATGCGGTGTCATATCGAAGCCGCGGAGCGGAAACTTCACCAGGTTCGTGAGCTTGGCCGCCTGAGTGCTAGCGCGAAGTTGCTGCTGACGAAATCGCTTCAAATGTATCACCATGATGTCCGGCAGAGACCAAAGACCTAGTGTCTTCACAACGGGAAGATACTCCTGGCAGTGGGGACACTTCCAGGCATTGTCCTGTCCGAGTGTTTCCGCCTTGGTGTAGTGTTCGAAGCACTGTTCGAGGGTGAGCGCTGAACTGGCAGGGATTTTTTCCTTCATCTGGCTTACGCTCTCGTGCTCCACGAACGGATCGCTCATGTCACTGAAGAACCGTTCCGGTTCCGTCCACTCGAGAAGAAGTTTCACATGAGCAGGCCCCGCATCGGGTGGTAGCACCGAAAGAGCCAGATCAATCATCTCCGTGAACAGTGGATGTTCAACTGATGCCTCTAGGTACGTGTCAGCGTCACAGGAGGGATCCTGCAGGCGCATTCGGAACAGGTTCTGTGCCGGTGTAGCAAACGCGAATACCTCCGATCGCAACATGCCGGACATTTCTTTGAGCAATAGTTTCTGCAGCTCGGAATAGGAAATGTCTCGATTAACCACTAAACAGAAGGGCGTTCCGAAGCGCTTCACGTTTGCGTTGCCGAAATCGTTGCTGCTTGCCGAAGTACCCGTCGTCGCGATTCGTTTGCCATTGCAAAGCAGAAGCACAATTTTCGTCCCGCTCGACGCATCTTGTTGTCCATGTTGCGCAGCCGATGATCCAGCCGGGCACTCTATACAGTACAACGGATCACTCTCACGCACAGACGACATCAAATGGGAGTCACAGAACACACGATTAAAACCTGACTCACAAATCTCCGTCAGAATCATCCGATCGAGAGCGACTCCGGTGTCGGCGTGCAGCTGCTCTCTCAATGCCAGCAACGGCGAACCGTGCGGAATGCCCAGTCCAAGTTTCACCTGTTTTGGTTGCTGAGAGGAGTAGATCACCTTCACCAGCACCGGCTGCTGGGAAAGTTGCGGCAGCGGTACAGACAGGCAATAGAAGGGATCGAACGTGTTGCTCTGTTTGCCACAGGTTGGACAGGAAAGGGACGAGCGAAACTGTGCCTGAAAAACAGCCTGCACGAACGAATTGTTGCAACGGACGTAGTTGGCCAACGTTTCCGCCGCTATCACCTCATCGGAACGTCCGTTGTTCTAGAATATAATTGCATAAGTTAGATTATGCCATGTCCCTTTCCCATCACCCTTACCTTTATTGTTTTGTATTTCCGCTTCGTTGCCGTGTTCAAATCTTCGTGAACTTTGTCTAGCAACCAGAAGAGAAATTCCTGCGCATCATGCTGCGTGGAGCTTCTAAATTGACTTCCGTACCGATCAACCACAGCCTGTGAAGAAAGGAGCGAATGTGTTGAAAACGGGTATATTCCGTAGAGTATTTGCACCTTCTATTACCTTAAAATTCGAACTATAATCTGGCGCATCTTTGCACGTCCACAATGATTTTAGCACCAGTGCAAGTTGCTCCGTCAGTTCCCCTTTGGTACCGAACTTTTTGGCATTAATTTTGTTGCGGCGCTTTAAATCGGCCTAGAGAAAATAAGGAAACCCCTCGAGAGTGGTTAGTGACTTCTTTGGCTCGATTGTTTCACCAGTTTACGTCGGGGACCTGTGTACCTTGTAAAGATCCAAAACGAAATACTGTGCCAGAATGTCCGTATGGCTGAGACACTGTAGGACGGCGTTCATAAAGCATGTATTGCCATGATTTCTCAATCCAATCACACCCGGAACGGTGTCCGGAGGCCACACGAAGTTTGCTCCTCCTCCTGCGATCCCTCCAGTCCGCGACACACTGCCATTGATCGTAGATGGTTGTGACGACTGCACCCTGTCGAATTTATGGTTGCTCTAGAAATGAAACAAGGGAAAAAGGGCATTATTATTAGATAGTTTGTTCCTGATGTGAAAGCGATAGTTTTCAAGAGGGTTATATGTTCCTCACTATGATGCATCTATCATAGAAAAAAGTTCTCTGTCCTTCGTATGCCTACGTTTTGCGAATCTATCGAATCATCGTACTTGAGCAGCAGTATTTCCAAACAACGGCCCGCCGGCCACAACGGCCTAGCGAACACGACCAATTCAGTTAGAAATGTTGTCATGTCGGTCAGGCCCAAAAAAAATATTGGCGACTACTACAGTAGCAGACTCCGGATGCCAAAGGAATAGCGCACAGAACACCCCAATGATGCACAACCACTCGCCCAGATGTCACCCCGCTTCGGGACGTATAATTGAATGATTGAGAACAATCAGTAGAGAAGAAGGTCAATTGCCGTCCCCACCATCAACACATGCTGCGGCTACATTCAAGAGTCGACGATATTCGCATACCGAAGCAGGAGTACAATCTTTCGACTGCTCCTCGATCACCACAATTGTCTCCTTTTTATTATTTACTAGCGCACCAAATCAAATAGCGCGTGCTTGACCACTTACCGTGCGATTGACATATGTCATTTGTTGTGCAATGCGATTGATAAACTTTTTCACTGATAATCGTCGAAAGATTTTTTTCTCGCTGCCCCCTCCTACGTCGCCGCCATCTCCTGAACCAGCCATCTCGATGGAGAATGAGGATTTCTTCGATTTGTTGTTGTTGTGGCTGGCGGTATTGCAGTTGTCCTGTTGACCAGGCGTAGCAGACCAAAGCCTCGACTCGTGTCGTGAATCGTCACCACACGTCACGTTTTTACTGTTGTTACTATCATGTCCACCACTGCCACTAGTCTCCGACGCTGCCGTTCTACTATTGTTGCTATAGCCACCACCCAGCCTACTATTACCACGGGCGGCCACACCGCTACTGGCAGCACTGTTCACTTTCGTAGCGGAGCTTCGCGAACCTTGAAATGGATTACGCGGCATTGAAAATGCTCGCTTTAACTTGCTGCTGCTGCTACCCCCTCCGCTTCCGGTCACGACCTTCCCTGATGAAACATCTAGTGTTTTGTGTTTCTCCATTCCCAACTACAGCGAAAGCGGATAAATTTATCCGTCTGTCGTTACCACAGCCAGTTACCACCAGGTCACGAGCTACAAACAAAATGCACACGCACGCATGTAGGCACAAAAGATACACATATTATTATTATTGTTAACTTGTCTCGCATTATTTTTCGGTATCAACTGTCAAACTCCTCCCCGTCATCCCAGGCCGACTCGAACGATGCAGGCGAGAATGAGACAGCGTCAATCTTTTTGCCGCTCTCAATAGCGGTGCGAATATGGACGACCTCGCATACCTAGCCGACGTTACGTGGGATTGAAATATTACAACACGAGCTCGCAGCACTGACCAGGGGCGAATAAATTTTATCATAGAAACTCGCACACCGGCCAAGCGCCGGAAAGGTACACAAGTGCGATAAAACGGGGCGAAAGCGAGTAAATAGCGCATTCAACACACACGCACACACGCGCATACACACGGTACGCGCACAATTTGATGGCGGAGGAGTATTGAGAATTAAATCGGTTCACTTAGGCCAGCGGCCACACTGCGTCGCGGCTGTAAATCATTTCACAACTGAGCGAATATGTGCAAGGCAAGCCGTGTCATCAATTTACACGATGGTCGATATCGTGGCAACAATCATTGTTACATTTCGTGCTGACGGGTTTCTTTCACATTTTCTCTAGATTTCACATATTCCACGACGAAACGTAACTGTACTTTTCTTTCGTGGTGTACATGCACTTCTCGCCACACAAGCTTAATTTTAATTAGACTACTTTACGACACGAAAAAACGAACATACAACGGCGTGTCTAGCGTTGAAGTTCCGACCTACACCTAGCGCTAGGTGCCTAACAAAATTGTAATCCGTCTGGCAGACAAGATAAATAGAGTTTTCTTCTTGGAACCCATCTAGACATTTTCAGATCTAGATAAGTTTTCATCTAGTGCAGATCTAGATACATTTTAGTGAGCATAAACGGTATCCAACCATCAAGTCGTGCTCATTTACCTACAATTATGCAGCTATAACTAAATCAAACCTGGAACACAGTTTAAATAGGACTTTTGGAAAGCTCCGCACTTGCTTTTTGAATTGACAGTTCGTGAAATCGGGTTTTAAAACATGAGAAATCAGATGCTGAAATCTATAGCCTTTTTGAAGTCAATCCCTTACAGCAATCTGGGATGAAAGCTGTTGACCATACGGATTGGAAGTAGATAATATTGCAATGCTGGAGATGCTTGCTATTTGTTTGAAGAGTGATGATAGAAAAGAATGCTGCAAAAATGATGCCGTGGATGCTTGTGAAACTTGTCGGTCAAAAACCAAAAAGGTTTCACTGGCCATGTTTACAGATTCCGGGATGCTCAGTTCGAAGATTCCGTCAAATATCAGATCCAGGCTCAACATTATTGTCGGAAGTTATGGTCGAATTCAGCTTGGCAAGATCAAATGCCTTCTACAGATAATACCCAAACTTTCAGAAATGGTCCATGTTAGGAGACGAAAGTTCATTGAACGCAGGAATTTATGCACTTTCGGCTTATCTCTGCAGGTCGTATGCATTCACGCATTCCTTCAACTCATCTACCCTGGTTTACTCGTGTCTCAAAAAAATCAACTTCCATAAAAACTGGTCGCACGTTTACCGTCGCCCCTAGCATCCATCAGCACGTAAACAATCACTCTGATAAGTAGAAGTTCACGGTGGACGCACGCAGATGGCGTTCTATTGGATTTTGGATTTATCTCCCAAGATGTACTGTGGGATGGTAGTTGTAGAGCAAGATACCATCTCAACGGTTCGCGTTGCATGTTTGCAGAGAGCTACGATAAAATCCAAGAATGTCCGCGGGGTGCAATCCTGAAATGATTCAGTCTCCGAAAGTGTGTTATAGCAACCGGACCTAGCAATGGTACCGTGTGAATTCTATTCGTTTGTTTAAACACGTTTGGCAAGAGCTGTTGGTACATGCTATGGTGAATTAGGATAAATTGGACGAAAACTTCGTTCAACGTTAAAAATGCACGCATCTCGAATCCCACCAGACGGTGGCTATGGATGGATTGTTGTTGCTGGTTGTGCTCTAGTGAACGTACGTTTAGTATTTATTCATGGTGCCATATTTTCATGTTAATGGAAATGCTATTTCTCCCTTGATAGGTGTTCAATCAATCCTTGGTGTCGGTATTTGGCCTCATGTTTGCAGATTATCTCACGAGCCTTGGAGAACATGCGTTTGGAGCTGCGTTGGTGATGAATGTTTGCAACATTTCGTTGAACTTTTCTGGACTCATCACTGGTCCCATTATCAAAAAAATTCAGCCGCGCAAAGCCGCTATTTTAGGGAGTCTTCTGACCGGCAGCGCACTTACTCTCTGTTCGTACAGCACCAGCTTGTGGCAAATTGTGCTTTCCTATAGTATTACCTTCGGTTTCGGACTCGGATTGATACAATCGTCCACCTTTGTAGCACTCAATTCTTATTTCCGCTATCGCAAGGGACGAGCCGTTGGGTTTGCGCTAGCAGGAACTGGAGTTGGACAAATTCTAATGCCGTTGCTAGTGCAATACCTCCTCACTAATTTTAACTTCAGGGATACAACTCTTATTATTGGAGGACTGGCTTTCAATGGGGTGAGTTGTTATACGTTTTTTAAAGAATGATGAAATAAATGCAATTTTATTGTAGGTGGTCGGAGCCTGCCTATTGCAGCCCGTAGAGTGGCATATGAAGGAGAGTCTAGTAGAAGAAATTTGTGAAAGCCAACCGCTGCTTTTGGTAGACAAATCTTCACATTCTGCTAATGGATCTACGAATACTAAACCATCTGGTAGCTGGTCAAAGCTGGGTGCTTTGATGGACTTTGTCATTCTGAAGCAAGTGTCATTCCTAAACTTAATCGTGGGTCTAGGATTGGCGTATACCGCTTCTACAAGCTTCTCGTTGTTTTTTCCATATTTTCTACAGGTAAGTTCCGTTCTAGCAATGTGAGTATGTCAGTTTTATCAAACAAACTTTTTTTTGCTAGAAATCTGCTAATCTCACCATGCTCGAAGCTGCCAACTGTATGTCGGTCCTTTCCACTACTGACCTAATAACTAGACTGACGGTTCCTGCCCTAGTAGACAGTATGGAATTTTCTCATCGAACTACCTTTCTTCTGGCTGGAATGTGCCTAGTAGTAGCACGGTCAGTCATGGCAGAGATGCGCTCCATAGTACCACTGATGATAACATCTGCCTTCTATGGAATTTTCCGGTCGATAACGATCGTTAATCAAAATCTTACAGTAGCGGAGTACTGCAGTGAGCGACGGATTGAGAAGATGCTGCCAAATGCACTTGGTTTCAATATGGTGACAAAGGGCATACTGGTGCTTAGCCTGGGTCAAATTCTCGGTTGGGTCGCAGATTTCACCGGCAGCTATTCGTTAAATTTACATGCGCAGAATCTCTTGCTCATTACAACATGCATCTTGTGGCTGTGCGAGATGTATTTGCGGGACGATAGTTGATTTTAGATGGGTTAGTTGTAGCGAGAGCGCTACATGAAAATGGGTTTTCGTGAAAAAGTAATAAAAATAAATTAATACACAAATTCTGCAAGTACGTTCAGATTAAATTTGTCGTAGTGCCTGTTAGTTCGCACATTCGCACGAAGTATATACAAAAAACAGTTCGTGTACATAGCAGTACACTTTTTCTCACTTAAAAAAAACACTCTTTTAAAACTGCATGAACGTCCGATAAACTTGCAGTTCTCGAGTTTTCCTACCCCTCAGACAGTGCTCGAAGTAAGAAACGCAATTTAAATGCAAACGGCTGTTAGTGATCTGTCAAACTAAGCATTTTTGGTAGCGACTGCATCAAAACAGCACGCACATACGGGAATCGGAGAGAAGACCAGCGTTGACGAGTGGTATTGTGAATCAAATAATTTGGAGTGCATTCCAGCTGTGTGTTATAACGAATTACGGAGGTGGCAATGGAGGAAAACTACGACGATATGTCGAACGATCAGCTACGGCTGAAGTTGCTGGAATGCGGCTTCAGTAACATGCCTGTAACCAGTACGACGCGGAAGGTTTTGATCAAAAAGTTGAAAAATCACGCATCGAATGGTACAGCGAAGGTACGTCGTGAAACGATACATGTGACAAAGTATTCATCCGATGAAGATGCCGAGCCGACCACGGTTTCTACGACAAAAAAATCGTTGACGAAAAAAGAGCCGACCAACCGACGGGCCACGATTGTTGGAGCGTCTACGAAACTATCTAAACCTGTTTCATCATCACTTCCGGCTCCAAAATTGGCTGCAGTGACAACCATACCAGAAGCAGCTTCGGTACCCTCTTCGCAGTCGGAATCACCGTCTGCTTCGAAACGTCGATCTGGAAGAATAACACCGATCAAAGGAAAAACCGCCCAGGCCCAGACGACGACTGTTCCGCCATATGAACCGGCTATAATGGAGGATTCGGATGACGATATGATTCCGTTGACACAATTGAAGCAGCGTGATCGCAAATCGAAAAGCCCTTCCTTGTCCCGTGCGGATATGCTGACAACGTCTTATGTACTTCATGCGGAGGTCAGCAAAGGTCCAGCGGTTGAATCTATCGTAGAGGAAATGGATATTGATGTGCCAGAACTAGAGAAAGACGTGGAGCCAATCGAAACGATTATATTGGATGATTATGATGACGTTGAACCATACGCGATGCCACCCCCACAGCCGCTTCCACAACCGAAACCAGTGGTGGAGGAATCGTATTACAGCAAAACATCTCAATTTAGTTCAAGGAGAACTCTTGCCGCACCGGGACGAAAAGCAAGCGAAGAACCTCTAATGGAGGTGCCGTCAGTAAAGTATGGAGGCTCTGCTGAACCGAGACCGATACCTACCATCACCACCCCATCTCGTATCAGTATGGCAACGACTCTTCCAGATGGATCAGGAAGCAGATATGAGCCTACTGATTCTCCGTACCTTAGTGAATTCACTAAACGTCTCTCCCGTTTGAGGGCCGAAGCTGTCCAGCAGCCTAGAGGCGTTGGAGCCAGAGAATCGCCAAAAAGGACAACGTTAATACAGGAGAAAGGATTTGTTGACAATCCCGCTTCGCTGAGGTCGGCATACCTCTCTAAGGATGTCTATGAAGCTGCCGCTTCTCGTTATAGGCCATCCGATCGATATACGTTCGCTCCATCCTCATCGAACTTTAAGCCATCACGCAACAAGATGGGAGATATCCGGGAGTCCATTCGGCATAGAATGGTTACGCTCGATCGGAAGTATGCTGTCGCGAAGAAATTCTACTGCGTCATAATTTTACTGGTGGTGGTTTTTCTGTTCGTAGTTTTCTTTATGTAAACTCCATTCTTTCTTTCCCTCTTTCGTACCATCAATTGCATTCATAAGAGCCCGACAACTTTGGAAACTTCTTTGAAAAAAAAAAACAAAAAAAAAACATTAACGCACTTGTAATTTTGTTTAATAAACGATATTATCAAAAGGGGAAAATCGTTCGCTTTAGTTCATCATTTTTTGCTTATAGATCAATTCAGTGTTGTTCATTGCTGACGAGATGATACAATCTGGTTTCATAGGTTTTACAATGACATCTACGCTCCTGCTTTTTATTCGTTTTGTTTTGATTCGGGAACTTATAAAGCGGAATCAACCACGATTTAATAATCGTTTATTACTTACTACCTAGCCTAGTTTGATTTCTTACGCAGCCTTACGAATGGTAAGGTAGAATGCATTTTAAATCGCACATCTCAACGTTGAATCCTTGTCTAAATGGGTAACGGAAATCGTGATGAGCCAAAAACTAAACAGTACAAATGAAACATAGAACAATCTTCTTGTAGAAAATATTAAAATTAAACATGTGCAATGCACATAATCATGTCATTATTGCACGAGCGCACACTTCTGGAGTAAAAGTTTTCCTTGAAAACTTCACACCTGCTCCACCGTGTGCTGTTTTGTACGGTCGTCTATCGTACAATTCTATAAAAGAAACTCCTACAATACGTTCTGGAAGAGCGATTCCGATAACATAAAGTGGTTTGGAAAAAATGTGTTTTCCTTTCCGCTCTTAGGAAAAGTGTTCCATACGACAGATTCCATTTCCAATGGATGAGCGAGTGAGACGTTCCGCTTTGAGATCTATACTTCTATCCTATATTACTAGTAATTCTATTGCCAACAAAACACGACGAGTATGGAATGTCAAGAGACTAGTCCTAGTATATACGAACACAGGGGATCCTGGAAACGAGCAACTGGAGGGTAGAAGACCGGTTCGAAGCGGCCTACTCCGGTGCTCGCGTGTTGCAATTACCATGGTATATTTTTACAGTTCCCTCGCAATGGAAGTAACTGTCGAATATGTCGCCGTAGCCATGCTCCCGCCACCACGTGCACAATTGCCGGTTCCAGACGCAATCTAATCGATAGATTAAACCGGGAAACTCGAATCCCATCAGCGTGTAGACATCTTGGTCGCCCAGGTGACCTTGGAAAGAATATTTCTCTGCCATATTTTTGACGGTGGTTTCTTTGATGATTTCCTCATACAACCTTGAGCGCCGTATACGATCCAGGTGCAGCATGACGACGCCCGAGTTTAACCCCGGATAGCCATGGTGTCGTTTTTCGCTTCCGATTGGAGTTTTTTTGCTATGGCTTTCTTTGGACATCGGAGCCCCTCCTGCCACGGGCACCATATCCAAATAATATGGACTACCAAATAGTGTATGGGGGTTGTTCATCCTGTGCCGAGATAACACGTGCCGGTAGACGGGTGTCAACTCAGGTGCCAACCCAAAGAGTTGGTCCGGTGCAAACAATTCAAATTGATCGAAAAGTTCCTTAACAGATGCCCGGAACACGACGTCGCAATCGATCAGTACCGCCCGCCGCATACTCTTGTCGACGATGCGATGCAATCCGAGTGATAAAAGAAATAAGGCATCACTGTAGTAGCTCCCGGAGCGGTAGTTAAATAGTGGCATCATGTTATGCACGATGTCGCTTATCTTTTCCGCACAGTCGCGCACATCGTAGAGTGTGTAAAATGCGGTCCGGTGGAAGCGTTCGATTTGCTGCTTGATCAGCTCCTCCGCGGAATGTTCGCTTTGCTCGTCCGTGATTATGTGCAGATGCAGCTCGATCGTACTGTACTTAAGCAGACTGCGAAGGAACAATTCCAGCTGGCTGTGGAGAATGAGATTTTGGCTTTCCTTGGTGTAGATGATGAAGATGTTGTACTCGGAGTCATTCGTCCCTTTGGAAATGTATTTGACTCGTTTAAGGTTGCTTGACGATGTATTGCTTGCTACATTGTTCGCGGTGCCGTTTCGTTTCACAGAATGCTGGTCGTGATGCAAACGATGGTTATGATGCACCAGAGCTTCTGCACCCATGTGCCCCGTCTCTGGGTTACCGTTTTCTTTCTGAAAGAGACGTCGGTTGAAGACACTACTGTTGGCGTAAATAAACAACAGGAAGCCACTAGCCACGATGGACACCAGCAGGGCTTTGTTCATGCTCATCTGACCGATCCGTGGCAGTGCCAACCACCGCCGTCGCTGCCACCAATTGATAGCCAGCCCTCCTCGTCCACTGTTCCAATCACTATGCAGAAGATCTTGCCGGATTCTAGCCGTGCCCAGCTCGAACACGCTTTAGTCTAGTTACACTCCTTTCGGAAGGAAGGAAACTACAGTTTCATAACCGCTTCTTGTCTAGGAAGCCTGATATCTATCGGAATAGCCAAAACACTGTTTATCGATCGACCCGCGGCGATTGTCGTGTAAGCAGCAGCAGTAGCAGCTAAGTCGGTCAGTTGTCTTTATATTTTGTTTTTCTTTAAACCTTTGCATTATCCTTTCTGCATTATGACATTTACCTACTTCTTCCCATACCCCTTCTTTACGGGACTTGCGTCCCTTGAGCGTACTGTATTAAAACTCACGCGAGGAAACGCGTCAATGAGAAGGATCGGTTTGTTTTGAAAAATACAGCTCATTTACGCCGACACTTGTGTTGCGTCAAGCTATTATACCGACTAGAAATGAGAATTCATCTTGAAGTCTGTTTGATTTGTAATAGATAAATGATCGAAGACAAAAAGCATGCGGATTAAGTATTTTTTGCAGTAAGCTGATGCAGGAAAGATAATTCAAGGTTTCTGGAATTTGGTAACAGAAGTACACAAACATTACAATCTGTTTTGTGCTCAGCATAGTACACATTAGGTAGGTCGCTTGACGTTTGTTTGTACTGGCTGTCAAAAACAACCCTTGTTTATCTGCTGAAACCAGTCATTCGTCGTCAGCAGCATTGGTAGGCTGCTCCATCGATTTTCCCCACGTCGCATCTTCTCTGTTTGTGGCAAGTAAATTCTTGTTCAAGTTAGAAAAAACCTCCGCCACATCGACTTATCGTAAGTTGCGTGTTGGGATCGCGGCGAGGCAGTGTTGCGAATATTCCGCTGCTCAGTGTGATGATTATTTCGGTCCTCCTACAGGCCCGTCACCAATATGAGCGATATACGGTGAGAGCAGATACGCAAAAGTAGATCACACAAAGAAGTAGATCAAGTGCGAAACCATCGTCCGGGTGGAAGTGAAGTGGTGGGGTGCGGGTGTGTTGTGCAAACGAGCTGCACGGTACGGTAGCGGAGCGCATGAGAACCGTTTTGGTTTATCCAGTGTGTTGCGACACGTAAGTATGAATGAAGTTTACTGTGGTTAACGGTGGATCCCGGGCTTCGTTTCTGTGATGTGGGTGCCACAAGAACAGGCAGTAGAGCGGTCGGGCGAAATGAAAGAAGTATACGTAACGTCGCAATGGGCCTCGCGGTGCAAAACCGGGAAGTATGTTACAGCACCGAGTTCATGTAATTCAATTGTCAGGTAATGGATGCCGGGGTTTCTGCAGTACACTGAAGATAACAGTGTCAGGTACGATATGTGCATCGAGCGAGAGTATGCGAGACAGCGAAGACAGAGGAATTTGCGCTTTGATGCAGAATAACCGTACACTACGATTTACTGTTCACAATGGCGAGGGTGCAAATGGAGAAAATTCTACACCAAGTGGGCATATATTGATGCGTAGAATCTGTTTGCTTGTTCCCTTTGTTGGATCTAGCCATTATCGGAATGTTCCAGCTAGACCGAATGGTGTCTTATCAAACCTACTTGGCAAAATGAATACAGCAATACGGAACCAAGTCAGCTCCACGGGTGTGGGATTGGTTTGTGGAGTGAATCATACAGACGTTGCAACAACCATCAAACACAATAAGCGTGTAAATCACCTTTCCGTGTAATAATATGCGCGCGCTGTGACCCTGTGATGGCAAAAACCGCGTGATGGGAGAGGGAAGTCGTTTATTAACAAGTTGTCTAATGAACGTGGTCTGCTGCTGTGCAGCTTCAGAAACTGGTTACTGAAGGAACGGCTATCTTTGAACTTCTTTTGAACGGCCGCCAAGGCAACCTTGAACAGCAAACCCGAACATTCACTACGAACCTTTTCTTTTGGGTTTATGAGACATTTTCTTATCATCATCGATTCGTTCGTTAAACAGATATTTAACTGCCGCCATCGTCGCACCTTGACTTGGCGAAAGAACCTGTCCTATGGTAGATAGCCGGTCAATGCACAATATACTTATCTTGCTTGGCTTGCTTTGTTAATACTATTCATAACATACTGGGATGCCTTTTCCGTCCATACACAATTGACGTGAGTAGATCGAATCGGTGGTTAAACTTGGTATGTGTTGTTCCTCGTTTGTGTTGAATACCGTGTTTTTGCAACCGGTTTCGTTATCAGGCCTCTATTAGAAATTTCCCAGTCAAACTGAAATGTATGCTTAGTTGTTCGGTTTTCGAAGCATAGTTTTACATTACCAGTAGTGGTACAATTGAACTGTTCCTGTGCGATATGATGCATCTAATCGTTTGCCTCTTTTTTTTCCTATTTTAGTGATATTCAACGGCACAAACACAGCCATGGATTCTGCTACTGGAACCGGCCTAATGGAGGAATACGATCTGATGAAACAGCCCAAGTATCGGGTGTACATTTCAAATATAGATAAGGCGTTGAAAAACTTCGAATATTCGAGCGAATGGGCTGACCTTATCTCCGCACTGGGGAAACTGAACAAAGTGATCTCTTCCAATGCACAGTACCAAATCATCCCGCGACGGATTAAGATTTCAAAGCGTTTGGCACAGTGTATGCACCCGGCGCTGCCGTCAGGCGTGCACCTGAAGGCCCTCGAATCGTACGATGTGATATTCAGCAACATAGGCGTGGAACGACTAGCCTCGGAGCTTTTCATCTACAGTGCTGGACTGTTCCCGTTGCTAGGCTACTCCGCAATGAACGTACGGCCTACGTTGCTTTCGATCTACGAGAAGTACTTCGTACCGCTCGGGGAAAAGCTGCGACCTGCACTGAGCGGATTTCTGAGTGGAGTTTTCCCGGGTTTGGAAGCGGGCCAGGACCATTTCGAACGGACCAACCAACTGCTCGACAAAGTGTGTATTGCGGTGCAGTTGGACTGTTTCTACACATGCCTATGGGAGTGCATTGTGACGAACGCCTCCGTCCGCCTGCCTGCCATAACGTACGTCCTCGAGCACTACGATAAGAAAAAACCGTGTTCCGCCCAGCGGGAACTGACCGGGAACAGTGAGGAACTGATGGTGAACGGACTTTGTAGCTGCTTGAATGATGCCATCATTTTGGTGCAGAGGAACACGCTGGAATTTCTCCTCCTGGCGTTTCCGATGCACGATTCCCTGCTGTCGGAGATGTACACGACGAGGCTGGTTAAAACAGCTCTCAACACGATCCTGCGTCGCGATATGTCGCTCAATCGACGCCTGTACTCGTGGCTGCTCGGTGCAGATACGAGCATGGGCAAACATCTACATCGCGGTTTTCAGGCGAAGGACGCAGAGCCATACGATCCGAACACGTACTTCGAGCGATACGCGAAGCGGCGACTAATCGCTGCCTTCAAAATGATTCTCAAGGAAAGCATTACCCACACCCCCTTCGACCTCAGCCCTTATCGAATACTGATCTCCCTGCTCGACAAGGCCGAAATTGGACTCCGCATCCTGGACGACGTCCTGTGCGACATTATCCGTGCAATATCGCTGTGCAACGGCAATCTCGAGGTACAGAAGTCGGCTAATTTGCTCTTCTCGACATTCGACCCGGCATACATCTGGAACTACATGTCTCGATTATACCGGGAGGCGGCAAATTGCAGTGAACGGCCGCGTCACGATACGGACCCGATTCGGATAGATTCCGGTTCACCGAGCACGGTCGAGGTGTGTCACCTGACGGAGTTCCTACTTGAGACGCTATCGCTCGAGATGTACAACGAGACTACGCGGGTTCATTTGCCCAAGTTCCTGCTATCCCTCATCTCGATGTTTACGATATACGAGGGCAACATGCACTCCGATGAGGTGGCCTCGTCACTACGACTTTCGGTAAAGATTGTCTCAAAAATCCAACCAATGATCATGTCGGAAAAGGTGTTCGATCTTTCCATGAGCCTAAGCGTAAGTGCCACCCCGCAGAACGGAGAACAGTCAGTGGTGGAAGCGAAAGAGGCGTATATCAACCTGGAAAAGAGTAGCAGCGATTCGAAGATACACGAATGCTCGCTGCAGGTGACGGTGCCAAATGGTGCGTTTCAGCGATCAAGCTCCAGCCAGGGTCTGCACAAAAAAGGCAGTGGTGGAAGTGGTAGTAGCGGGAAGTATGGCAAGAAAAGCAAAAAATCCAAATCGTACACCAAATTGAGTGAGCTTAACTCAAGTCGAGAGGGATCACTGAAAGGGAGCAAAATTAAGATAAACCGACCAGACGCGGAGTTGAAGATCGGCGGAGCATGTTCAACGCCCAACCTGAAAAATGGAGTTGGTGGAGGCAGTGGCAATGAGTCCGGGAGAGTTGAGGGAGATCCGGACGACACGGTGGACGGTAGGAAACGATTCAGTTGCAGTAGCAACAGTAGTACTAGCAGCACTAATAGTAGCAGTAATAGTAGCTACAACAGCAGCACTAACAGCAGCAGAAGTGGCAGCAGTAACGGAAATGGTGCGCAGGAAGCCGGTATAGCCTCTTCGGGAGGAATTGTCATAAAAGTGCAAGCCTCTGAGCGCAATAACGGCGGCGCCGGTGGTTCTTCTACTGCACAGCTTCCCGACTGC
Source organism: Anopheles plumbeus (assembly GCA_034621735.1). Classification (NCBI taxonomy): domain Eukaryota; kingdom Metazoa; phylum Arthropoda; class Insecta; order Diptera; family Culicidae; genus Anopheles; species Anopheles plumbeus. The sequence continues at coordinate 33,766,204 of JAOEFI010000006.1, forward strand.
CCCATACTGGATCGGTGTATTAGACAGTATGTGGCTTTCTTTGAGCTGTATGTGTGTCGAAAATTGCTGTCCTTCCTAGACCGCTCGTCTACTGAGCAGGTGAGCCTACAGGAGAATCTTTTCATTGCCGGCATCGACCAGCCAGCGCATGGAGGTTCGTCCAACGACCAGGATCTGGTGGTTATCAACACACTCGATTCGGAGCTGGAGGAAATCTTCGAAACCTTGACAATAAACTCGCAATCATCTCGGGCCAAACTGACAGCCATGTTGGCCAAATCGGTAGAGGGAAGACCAATAACGGGGACATCATCAATGTCCGGGACTTCGGAGAGAAGCAACCGGGATGTTACTTCGGTCGCGACACAGGAGTTTGAAATAGCGCAACTTGTTCGAAGCAACGACAAATTATCCAAAGTGGCGCGTACTCCCATTGGCGAGTCACTGAGAGTCGCATTAAAACTTGCCTGCAATGTCCTCACGGAGATGTCCTCTTTTCCGAGCTATCGAAACGAAGCCGGTATCACGGAGCGAGTTGAAGATGTACCAGGTTGGTTGAAGGCCCTTGCTCTGCTGGCGATTTTTGTTAGCGACCTCGACACGCAGCTGTCTGCTGCCCAGACGCTGATCGATATGATCGGCCTGTTGCGTACGAACGGGAAAAAGTCCTCGAAGGAATCCGGAAGTGGAAAAACGTTTGTCCTCATGATGCCACTACTCAAACTCGCTCACGTGAACTACCTCGAGCGGCGCACGAAAGTTTTTCAGGTGCTAACAACGATGTTGTGGGATTATTTAGACGCGTCCCGGGTGGAAGCACGCACAATCAGTCAGTTGCTGTACCGTATTCACAACTGCCTCGACAGCCGCTTCACGGAAAATGTGATAATCGACCGTTTGCTCGTCCCCCAGACCCTGTTCGTGGACAGTGAAAATGCCGAAGGACATTACCAAAACGTGGTGGAGCGTACCGTTCGGCGGAAGGATTCTTCCGCACTGCATAGTTTGTGGCAGATTCCGGTGCTAGCGAAAACGGAGCTGAAGATAGACTCGGACGGATTCCGCAAATTTCAGCTGCTGTGGAAGCTCGGACGCGACACATACCATGGCAATGAGTTCGAGAAGCTGCTATTTCTAGTACTGGACTCGTTGACCCTTCCGCGAAATGTATCGATCCAGGTGAAGACAGCTAATTGGCTTCGGGAAGCGCTGGTACGCGGAGATATAGGTCGTATTCTGAAGCTACTCCTGAAGACATTACTGAACGAAAGCACGAAGCGGTTGAGTATATTCTGCCCGAAACGCCTGCGCAGTATTGGAGGTGGTTTGGAACCGGAGGAAAGTGTCACTGTCGGTGATTGGGAAAAGGAACTGCTTGTGGATGCGGATGCGCAGCTGAATCAGGCCTGTTTTGCGGTCAGCTCGGAGGATGGTCAGATACGGTATCACATGGATCCAGCGGCTGGGCTGAGCAAGAAACGAAGCCCCATCCGATCAATTCAAAAAAAGATTTTCGGTGTATCTATCGGCGGTAGCGGAGGTGCCAGTGGCAGCTCGAAGGGAGCTGATGGCGGACGAGCTGGGAACTGTGGCAGTGGTGGTCCGTTGGTGGTATCTAATTATGTAACGAATGAGTGCGTAGGGAAGAAAGTGCACTCCGTAGCTTCAACGCCGACACCAGGCGATGATGCAGGACAGTATGGTAAAATTTCAGTGATTATCAATCCTCTCGAATCGGAACAGTTAACATCGGCGAGGGCCGCAGGATGTATGCGGACCCGATCAAATTCGTTGGGACTTCTCGCCGCTGGTACCCCCGATGCGGACAGTGGTATTTCGGAACCAAGTTCCTTAGCAGCCACCGGCAGCGGTAGGTCCCATTACAAAAAGGAATTTCATCGATCAACATCCGACCTAGACGATACAAACGACAGCGATGCAGAAACGCGAAATGGGCATCTTGGTCGCGGTAAGCAGAGGCTCGGACGTATGCTGCGAGGATCGGAAGGCTACGCCGACAATGAACCGATCAAGCGGTATGTCGAAGAAGGGCCAATAGTAGACTTTGTTAGCAAGTCGAGTGATCGGTTTCGAAATCGTAAAACTTACCTCATTTCTTCGGGCAGCATTTCGGGCGGGGCGGTTGGAGAGGACTCGATGCTTTCAGGGTCTTCGTACACTCTAACGAATGGCCTATCCCCTTCGCTCAATGGAACGGTAACGACGGATGAGATCACGAACGAGGACGGCAGTATTACGATGACGACTACAACTACGACCACGGAAAGCACTGCCGAGGGAGCTAAGGCGTCCCTGGTGGACGTTGATGATGGTGATGAAGAAAAGATCGCACCGAAGGTTACGTTTACGCGGATCAAGAGTTGGCGCACCGGTAACAAACTGTATCCCTTTCATACGCATTTTCTCGTGTACGAGTCGGTTTTCAATACGAAACAGATCCTCTACACGATCGAAACTCTGCGGAACATTCTTACGAACGACGCCCGGTTCTTCCTTTGCCTCTCGGTGACGACTTCCGTTTCGAGTGGGCAGATAAAGTCGCTTTTGTTGCGCCATCGGCGTAATATCTTCGGGAAAGGTTTCACGGAGGCACGGGACGATTCCGAGCATCAGAATCTGTACCGCGGCAGTATGTATTTGGAAGTGATCCTCACGGTGTTGTTGTACTACACGCGCAGCTATCAGACGGACCAGGGCAAGGACAGTAAAGGCCGTCAACCATCGCGAGATGATTTTAACACAAACGCAAAGATCCAGCTCGAGTGCATTCAACTAATGACGACAATCTTCGGCGAGCTGCTAGCAGTGGTGAAAGACGTTGGCAAGAATTTGGCCAACTACGTGGCAGACCTTATGGAGAAGTGCAAGGTGCAGAAGATCGTGCTATACTGTTTGGCATCGTCCGTGAACTACTTTACCACCCTGGGTGGTTATACCTGCCCAGCAGATGAAGTGCTCCGATACAGTGACCCGGAAAGTACACGGCAAAACGCCGAGGCTTATCAGGTAGAACTGCTCCGGTTGCTGCTCGCCGTGGTGAAGTTGGAGCACGAGATTACTCAACAGAGGGCGGATGTAGGGGTAGAAGTTGCTGGTAAGAGTGTTGGAGTGGCAGCATCAGCAGCATCTTCGAATAGTTCTCCTACTAGAGTGGCACCTGAGACAAAGCGAACTTATCGCTTCACTGCAAGTCAACTTCTTGCCCAACAACCGATGTTTCTGTCAACGATCCTCTCCGCGTTGGAGTGCGATCGGTTGCAGCATGTACACAAGAACTGGACCGATATGGTTACCGCCTGTCTGACCTGTTTGCCCCCCGCTAACCTTACGAAGATTGTCATCAGCGTCATCCATCAGCTGTGCAGTAACCTGGATCGAGTGACAAAGCGCGAACGCATCCTGGTGCAATCCGTCGACTACATCGTTTCACAGCTGGAAGCAACCACAGTACTGGCGCACTATTGCCTACTTGACAGTTCGCAACAAATTTCCCTCGCGAGTATGTTCAATTCATCCGCAGCGAGTAGTGGTTCGATTGGTGCTTCCTCGACCAATCAATCGGGACAGATCATTAACAACATCGTAAACGTGTTCCTATCGTACTCCTCGTCGCTGCTTAGCGGTGGCATCAATCAGCAGGTGAAGAAAAGTCATCAAGAGGTGGCGAAGACGGCGATACTCAGTCACCTACCGAGGATCATTATAACGATCGCGACCCTCTGGGAGACGAGCATAAGCGATTTTCGTCGTGTGAAGCATCAGTTGCTGGAGTTTTTGAGCCCAATTTCTATGCACTATGGAACGAATTTCCTGACCGCCATATCTGTTGCCTGGTACGAGCGGAGTAACGGCGGTGGCACCGAATCAGGAACTGCTGGAAATGGTGCGAACGAAACGGCGGACGTCGAGTTATTCGATATAATGGTGAAGGCGTTACCGCAGGCGGGAGACAATCAACTCCTGCTCGTGAAGTTGATCACCGGCATACGGATCATGTCTGTTGACTCGTTCATCCAGACGATGCACCAGGTAATCAAGAGTCCTCCGCCGATTTATCAACCACCAGCTGGTTTGAATTTGGAGGTGAGCGCTCTCGAGTTGCTTTACTTCTTCCTTATATCGGGTGTCTCCCCGGCGCAGTACACAGACTGCTGGAGTTCACTGTACGCACTACTAAGGGACTGCCTGACACTGCAAATAACGGCACAGTTTGTGGCACTTTCGATCCTCAACGAGTTCGTCCAGCGTTGTCCGAGCATGCCGTTCTCGGATAAAAAGGATCTGCGCGATCTGCACGATGTAACATCTCGACTAGTTGAGGCGGTCTCGAACGTTGCTGGATCGTGCCTGGAGCAGACAACCTGGCTAAGGCGCAATCTTTCTGTGAAGGAAGAGTTTAGCTCGATTGAAAGTACCGGAAAGGATGGCCTTCTAATGCCGTCCAACCAGCACTACTCGATACAGGCACAGTCTATCCTAGCGGCGATACTCGCTTCACTGCTAGATGTAGCGTTCAGCTCGCAGGAGAAAGATAAAGTGACGACTATCGTTACGGGCGTTATGTACAATATCGTGCCTTACCTTAAAACGCACACTGTCAAGAATATTCCGACGTTCCATGCATGTTCGAACTTGCTGGCCAGCTTAAGCACCTATCAGGTAAGGCCTCCGAATGCCGACCAATGATCGTATGATTGCGATTCATACTGAATACTATTTTTATCAAACCTTTTCAGTACATTCGAAAAGCTTGGCGAAAAGATGCTCTGGACCTATTGCTAGATTCGGCATTCTTCCAGATAGACAGTCGCTGCTTGCCGTACTGGAAAACTATTCTCGATAGTTTAATGACCTGTGATAACACTACCTTTAGAGATCTTATGAGTAAGTAGAATTGTAGACACATGCATTTGGATTTGAAATTTATTCCCTTTTCAACTCGGTTTCAGATCGTTTGCCATTAGCGCAGACAGGAACGTTGAATATATTTACGTCCAAGGAACAGGAGTACGAACAGCGAGCCTTGCTATTAAAGCGGCTAGCATTCGTGATATTTTGCAGTGAAGTTGATCAATACCATAAATATATGCCCGAGATTCAAGGTACTATTTATTGGTAACTCCATGCTGGTCAGATTGGTACTATTAATATGTTTTATTAATTCTTTCTCCTATAGAACAACTAGCAAACAGCTTACGATTGCCGCAGGTCGTTCCGTTGATCCAATCGGCCGTATTTCTCTGCTTCCGCGTACTATTATTGCGAATGTCGGCCGATCATGTCACCAGTTTGTGGCCGATCATCATCGCCGAGATGGTGCAAGTGTTTTTGTCCATCGAGCAGGAGTTAATGACGGACACGGAGGAATTCAGGTAATGCGATTCGGCATTGATCTTGCGTTTCTATAGAATGCCTAAAAGTCTATTACCACTGGCCGGTTTCAATTTCCATCTCCACATGCATAATCTCTTTATCTTGGATTGTCTGTTAACCCCTTCTTGTAGATTTGTCGTGTCATTTTCATTTCGTTTGTATCACATTTAAAGCTGAATGACTCGGTAGTGGCATAAGCATATTATTTGTCTCTCCTACCCCTAAAAACCCAGATGGTCCTGGATATATGTATTGTCACCAATTGCTGATTAAATATTACAATTTTCTCTTTGTCTTTTCCCACTGTCCAACACACCAAATCACTGTCATTTCTTCATTGGTTGTTTGTGTGTCACCATTTGAATACTGAAACATCCAATCGTCTCAATACACAGGTCTCAGTCGAGGTAAGAAGTTCTTTTGACAAAAATATGAAAAATTATAGTAATCGTATCGAAAACTGGATGTGGACAGAAGACGAAAATATGTAATAGGGGTTGATTCAATCGGGATGAATGCTTTAGCGAAATCGAAACTTGATTTCCAATCTCTCGTTTGTCTTTTGCCCTATGACCGTCCAGTCAACACATCCGTATGCTATCGGGACTAGATACGGCTTGGGTAACGAACACCAGCAATGGACTGTACTCTTACGGACATCCTCAGTGGCGAATGGTGCAGCTAGAGACGGCAAAACTGTTGGAGTTGGGCTGCGTTTTGCCCGCTACAATTTTGCCCCACTTTCAGATGTAAGTAGCACTAAACGTTAGTTATATGACAAAACGTTATTTGCTGTCTTGAATTTGTTAGGTACCGCTGGGCATTTGTTAGCAGTCAGAATGAACACTTCAATAAAACAGGTGGATACGACGAAAAAAAGATGGCTTTCGTTCCTCACGTCTCGAGAATATCGCAGCTTATGGACTTAAGATACACTTCCCATTCACCGGTAAGTGCACTAGAGAACTAACCCTTATCGACCATGATTAGGTGACATTAAAATCAATCAAAGTCTTTAATCTGATCTTTTTTATGTCCTTTCATAATAGAAAACACAAACGACGAAAGGACGCCACATTATGTTGACCTGCCAGTCGATAAACACGTTGCAAGATCTGTACGGCTTTTTCTCGACATTATCGATGCGCTGGCCATCACATATCTCGTACAGTGACACTGAGAAGGACACTAAACAATGCCTGGAGGAGGTGGAGTATGTGCTGGCGTTAGATTTTCTTGAGAAAATTCCTCCCACGAAATAGAATGGTACACGTTTTGGGCGTTCATCCACAGTTACCGGAAAGTACCATATCCTATGAGGCCAAACGCGCACATCGAAAATCATATCTACGCCAGTTAACATGCTGGTCATCAGAATCTAGTGATTCTATTCAGTATTCAATACAGATCGACGACGGTGGTGTGCGGATTATAAATCGCTTTAGTTTGTTTATTTCTGGTTAATTTTCGTTTTCCTTCCATTCATTGGAATACCATAATAGTCAATTCCGCAGGGTATTCTGCAACGCACTGCGAGGCATACGATGTTATCTGAATCACCGGAATTATTATCAACAGCTGACCGTTTACTCGTTTGTTAAAGTTTATAAGTATTTTTTACCCCTAATGACTGAGTCAAATTAAATCATCGTCGACGATTCGTATCGTGCGTATGTGTAAGTTGTGTGTGTGCTTTAAACAATATGGAGACTATTTTTGACTAATAGATGTGCAAAATATTCAAAAAATCCAAATAATACAGCTAAAATGTAATGATTGAAGGCAAGTGCAACGTGAGGACGAACGAAGTGTGATGTTACTGTAAGGCGAAAAGGCGTTAGCAAATATCTATGTCCCAATCCAGATGCATTGAAGAATGTTTTTGTAAATTCTGAAGCTCTGTTTAAATGATGAAAACTTATGGATGATGACTCATGAATACTGTTTGAAATAAATTTGAAGCTAAAAAACGTTGAAATAAGTCTTATTACTCGCTTTATTACCATTATTTACATATAGTTACGGCACTGAATATGAAACAGTCGCAGAACAACGCAGAAAAAAAACGGTATTAGAAAGCTGTGTTTCTGTAAGTTGAGCGCTGGTGATCGCAGTGCCGGTTTTCTCACCTGTCTTGCTCATCTCCATACTCGCAGTGTCTCTTGACGATCACCCTGACAGGTGGCACTATTCAATGTACGTGCAGTTTGACAAGCACGGTTTGTCTCGTTTGTGGTGATGTTTCGATACACTTGAATAAACACAAAGTGAGGGAAAATGTTAGTTCGGACTTGAATACGAATCACAACTGGTCAATAAAACATCTGTGTTGGCCGTATTGAATACTGTTGATAAAGTTCGTGTTTGTGATTGCAACAGTACAACCATTTCCATGTTCTTGGGTTCTGCAACCGTGTTTACCGCAAATCGCCATCGACGAATCTGTTCGGGGTGGTGTTGTCACTTCCGCACTGATAAGGACATCAGTTCTTTGCAATGGTTTCAATCGGAGACACAATGGTCTCGGTACGGTATGTAAAGATCAACCGAATGTATCTAGCGTTAGTAGTGTGGGTTTATTTCGTAAACCTCATCGAAGCACGACCAGATCGAGATAGTCCAGAACCACCGAAAAGTGCAGGCAATAACGGTAGTGTTTCCAATTCACGCTTGGATGACTATGGTAACGATCAAATAGGGTAGATCTGTGTTTTCTACTAACACATGCTGGTTTGCTACTTTCACGTTTATTCATCTTCGCTCTATCGTTCAGAATATGTCTACGTGTCCAGTTGGCCTATTTTGGATCGAAAGCTAGGATCTGTATCGGCTGTGGCCATCGATAGCTCTGGAAACGTGGTAATCTTTCACCGAGCTTCGCACGTTTGGTTACCCACATCATTCGATGGGGAAAACCGATTTCAAGATGCAACAAACGGCCCCATCGCTCAACCTACAGTGCTTATTTTGAATCGCGATACTGGACAAATTTCTCAGGAATGGGGTGATAATCTGTAAGGTTTTTGTGCATATTTCTACTCAAGATTGTAATCGGTTTCGTTTTCTTTGTAGCTTCTACATGCCCCACGGGTTAACGATCGACCATGATCAAAACTATTGGCTAACTGATGTTGCTCTCCATCAGGTGTTCAAATTCGACCTAAAGAGTTCCACGAAGAAACCCGTGCTGGTACTTGGACAACGTTTTGACCCGGGTGATGATATGAACCATTTCTGCAAGCCAACTGCCGTGGCGGTATTGGAGAGTGGAGAATTCTTCGTCGCTGATGGCTACTGTAACGGGCGTATCGTGAAATACTCTTCCGACGGAGAGCCGATGCTGACGTGGGGTCGTAATTCTTTTGTCTTTACTCGAACTTTTGACCTTTCTAAAGGACCAGTTCCTGAAAGTTACTTCGCGATTCCACACGCCCTCACATTGGCACCCGATCGTGGACTTTTGTGTGTCGCCGACCGCGAACAGGGGCGTGTGCAGTGCTTCCACACGGGCAATGGCACGTTTCATTCGCAGTACGCTAATCCCTCCATTGGAAGTCGATTGTTTAGCGTAAAATATGTAGCAGCAAACGGTGGGTTGCTGTACATAATCAACGGACCGCAGTTCGATCTCAATGCTCAACCGGTTGGAGGCTTTATAGTCGAAATGAGCAGCGGAAATGTGATTGGACGGCTCCAGCCGAACAATTTGCTCCACGCTTTCAAAAACCCGCATGAACTCGCCGTAACTGCCAACGGGGAGGAAGTGTATGTTGCAGAACTGGATCCACAAATGGTGCATAAATTTCGACGACTTACTCGAGAAAAAAATGTCACGCAATTATCAAAGGCAGCTCGCGGAAATGCCATGGCAGATGTTAGCACAACCTCTGAATCAAGTGTACACATAGGACCTGAAATAGACATGGACAGTAGTGCCTTAACCGCTGGTTCCATAGGAATCTTTTCGATCCTAATTACACTGATCGTGACCAGCTTGTTGGTGGTTCTAATGGCCCGTGTTTTTTGTTGCCGTTCAGGCATGAGCCCTTCACGGATAGACGAAGTGCCGTTGCGAAATATGGCCGAAGAAGCCTGGGAGGAAGAGAGCGAAAAAGCATAGTGGAGTGATCAACTACCTTACAATACCTGACACAATCCAGCAATTTTCATTGTCCGAGCTGTGATCCGAACGGACTAAAAGAAAGACTTAAACTGCAATTTACTTTTACATATTATTTTTAGTATAATAAGTTATTCTCTAACCATTCCTGACTTTTCCAGTGTAGTGTACGAGGTATCAAATAGTTTGCTAAGAATAGTCTTTTAAAATACAATCAATGCCTTGATAACTTCGAGCCTTTATTTATATTCATTTTTTGTATAGTGGTTTGAATGCAGTTATTGCATGATTCCGCGGCGATAAACTGGGTTCGAATAGCACATCGATTCGAGCGTTGGTACCTGTTGAAGATAATTGGTATTTTGGTGTTAAAGAACTGAAATGTGAGTTGGTAGTATTGTAGTACCTTTTTCTAGTAGAAACAGCAACCGATCGTAAAGGATGATCGTCTCTACGAGAGGAGCAAACATTTGTCGTAGTGTATAAAACTTTACAACCTCTTCCCACCGGGTAAGGATTTGTCGCATGTACTCTGAATAGATTTCTTCATATGGTATAGCAAGATCAAGACCAACGATTGCCTGATGGCAATACTCTTCGAAGGTGACTTCAGTCGCCTTAATACCTCCCTTCAGACCTGAGTGAGTAAGGTCGGGACGCAAACGAACGATTATAGTTTCAATGGCTGCACGATATGCATGTATTTTGAGCTCGTGATAATTTTGGAGTAGGTTTCCGCGATACTGTTCGATTGCGTGGCATGCTATCTCTCGTGCCTCGTAGCTCAATGTTAGTTGCGAGTTGCGACAAAACTCACTCAAAGGAAATCCGTAATCGTCTTTGGAGGTGCTGCACGACGAATCGGCACTGGTTAGCTTCATGTAGCAACAGCAGACGAGTTTCACGAAACAACACTCGCGGCAGGCAAGAAATAGTCGCAGCAATGACGAAGCTAAATCACCGCAGGGATGAAGACCGATCAAACCGAAGCTGAATATGTCTGGACCGGATTGTTCATCCTCAACGCCCAATGCGTCTCTGATCATTTCCACGAACTTTACGGAATCGATATGATCGAGGTGAACTTTCTTGTGCAAGTGGATTGGATGCAATCTCGCGTCTTGCAAACTCGAGTCGTGTTTTATCAACCGTTTCCAGAGTTCGGAGTCCTTCTGCCTACAAAATGGTCAACGACGCTAAATCGATTAAATGACTGTACGCTTCAAGTCAGAATGATGAGTGCTTATGTTCAATCTCACCTTGCAGCTTGAACGAAGGAATTGCACTGTTCGATACAACAAACACGAAATCCGAATCCATAGGCCAGTGTTCGGGCAAGATGTCCTTGGCCGGAACCGATATCGACCAACGCCATGGCATCGCTCAGTGGTTCGTTGAAACAACTAATAGCAAATTGCTCTATTTCGTGCCGTTTCTTGAGCTTAACTGACTTTTGAAACAGTGCAGCGTGCTGGTGGAAAACATTCTTGGTACGCTTGACTTCCAAAGCATTTTCAGGTTTAGTCCGAGTATGCACTAATCTCCGAAACAGCGCCCGTAAACTGAGTATCGTTAAAGGCCAAACCGCTACTTCGCTGTCTTTAGGATCGAAACTAAGCAAGTCTGCCAATGTATGGATAGGAATGATTGCGAAACAGCGAGCCCAACTCGGTGGTAGATTGTTCCAGTGATCGTGTTGATAGAAATCCTGCAGTATTTTTTAAAACTGTAACAAGCAGTAGGTAAGTTTTCCGTATCAACTTACCACAATGTAGGCATCGATGAGCCACTTGTACGTGTCCACTATTTGGGTGGCTTGAGCAATTTTCTGTTTCAATTCCGCTTGCAAACGTGTTGTTTCCATTATCACAGCATTTATTTGCGATACTCTGCTTCGGGGCGGTCGGTTGGAATATGTTGTTTATATAGGCTGTCACTTGGTGCCAAGGCTTCTAGATACTTTACAGGTTGGATCGTCAGAAGCAAAGATAAGCAACAGGTGATTCTCTGGTAAAAATTCATTGATGATCATAAGATGTTTGCATCATCAGGCGGCCTACAGCGAATTTTTCTTTTAATGCCGAACCGTGAAATCAATATTTGATCAGATGGGTCAAAAAGTTGCTCATCCCTGGCCGCCGCAGAGAGGTCTTTATGAACCTTGGCTTCGGTTGGCATGACATTTCGTGAGGATCGCAAATTTCCAGCACGCATGGGGCGACCCCCCTGCTATCTGCTATTTAGTTTTGACATAGAGCTTCGGAAGCACGTCGGTGGAGACTCGTTCGCGCACGAGGTGTTCGCTGTGACAAGTGAAAAGGAAATTCGCACTGTTGTCGTCATCCGACCGACGATGATGGAAATTTTATAGATTCCACCTCAAGACCTTGGTACTACTGAAGGCAACGGTCTCCTTTGTTTTCCGTCGTGGGTCCTATCGCACTTCGTTCCGTTCGTGGTTGCTAAGGGGGGAGGGCAACCAGAGAGGTACGCCGTTCCCATCTATCGCCATCCGCAGGCTTAGGATCACGCTCCTTCTTCGCAGTGCCCAAAGCGGTCCGTAGCAAGTGGGCGCTGTATCGACGCCAACGTTCGAGAATTTGCTTCCGTGCTAGAATAAGTATATGCTAAACTACCTCAGGGCGGTGTGAGTGAAGTTTGCTGTGAAAAAGAAGCTGCGCTGCCGGGATCAGAATAATCCGAATTCCTATAATGCATCCATCGTCGTTAAGTGTAATCGGAGCTGTGTGTTTGTATGCGTATTCGAGTGTACGAAGAATAGGATCATGTTTTTGAAACATGGGAAGTGACACCTAGGTTATACCAGCAATAATTATGTATCAGCTGGTATCGATGACCCTGTGGAACATGGTTAACTGTTGTTTGTTGATGCGGGTGGTTCAGGTTCATCTTCAATGCTGATTGGAAAAAAAAGAACCATAGTTATCGTCATAAGCTGTAAACATTGTAAACCGTAGTATAGGGAACGAATACCTGTGTCTAAAGCACCGAATTCAATTAGGCAGAATGTCCAGGAGAGCGAGTACTTGACTCTCACACATAACAAGGTGACAACCGAGGGGAAAGAAATATTCCATGTTCCATGTAGTTAGACGCGTGGACGGAGTTGTTTATTTTGAAAGAGATTTCGCGAAGTGCTTTTGTTGTTACTTATGGTCGCGGGAGGTTACGCAGGTGACGTAAGCACAGTGGCGGTTCGCGTTCAGTGGTAAAAACAAGACACATTCACGAAGAAAATGCTATCAACGTCAGGGAAGGTTCAGTGGCTTACCGAAGCGTTCCAATCACCGGGTATGTGGAGAGGCAGCGTGAAGCTGGCTATCAAGTGAGGAAGGAAACAGCAAGTGATAAATGATAGCGGACTGCGCGAAGCTGAAAACGAAAGGGGAAATAATGTGAAAGAGAAGAGATTACTGATAATTCATCTGAGGAAGTAAAAGTGAGATCGGGTGTAAAACAGAGCGAAAGGGAGATCACTCGAATGGCAGTGGTCTGTAGCGAGAACGTACAACTTCGTCGAGGAACTTCGGCGGGGGCTCTGTAGGAAAAAAGCCGTTTGTGCGATGTCCATGTGCTAACGAGGCAAGCGTGTAAAAACAACGCAAAAGAGGAAAGGATGCGGTGAAGAAATCGCGAACTTCGAGTCTGGGCGAGATGTTATTGTGGTTGAAATGTGCATTCCGTGCGTGGTGAACCAATTTCGGCAAAAGATTTGGCGCCTGGAAGTTGCAGAGACGTACTCTGGGTGAGTGTATGAAAACATATAACAGAAAACACAAAAATCCGAACATGGGAGAACCATTTCTCGCCCACATTCCGTACAAGTAAGTTTGCCAGGTTAAGATTTGAACTCGGTACCCCGGTTGGAAATTATATTTTCTCGTATGGACTGATCTTGAGAAACATTTTTGCAATCGTCCCTGAATACGTTGGGGAAGGGGAAAGCATCGAATAACATTCCAAGCAGCATACATAAATTCGCATTTCAATTTTCATTCTAAGCTTTATTTAAATTAAATAAGCATTGAAATTAAAATTCATAAGACATGGGAAATGCAAAAAAGCATTAGTCGAATCTCAAAAAGCAGCGAAAATTATTCGCATACTTGTTGCTTCTCATAGCCTGTCAGAATGTAGGAGATTTTTCAGCGCAAACAGCGTGCGCTGTTGAGATGAATTCATCTGCTCTCTTCTCGCTGTCAGTGAGCTTTTCACCTCACAACTCGCAGTTGAGCATAACGAATACACTACCACCCAACGCAGCCTGCAGCCCGCTTTTCCGAAACGTTTTCCGTTCTTTTTTTCTGGTTTTCCACACCCACACATCGTTGTTTGCACAACCGCACTCGATGTTACCGTTTCCTCTATGCGGAGCAGGCACGACGGTCGCGTTGCAGGATGAAGCCAAACGAGGTTCAAACACGAGCCAAACAACGTCACGCAGTTCTCTATATCCACCGGGCAGTAATCGTTTTCTCCCCACGCGCACAGCCACCCCGCCCTGCCCTTCGCTTCCCTTCTGCTACCCACGGTGAATAAATTTCAAGGACATTGCGATGCGATGTTATTCCTCCATCCATATTGAGTCCATTTATTCCCCGAGGGTATTATTACTTCGCTTGTCCTTCCCCGCCCCCGACGCCAATACCACTGTACATCTTTGGAGCCAGAAGAGAAACAATACCAATGTTCCATAATATATGTAAAAGGTTGGTGGGAAAGAACTATAAAAAAGAGAGACTAGCAAAATCCAACGGAGGGGGTGGCGGTAAGGCGGTGAGAATGATGATCGTTTGTAGTATAATACATCCTCGCCGGCAACCCCTTTACGACGAATGGCCTGACTAATTTATTCACATTTTCCGCATGATGGAAGTGAAAGGAACTAGGTAATTAATTCTGCTAAGATGTTCCTTTGGCAAGGCGCTTCCTAAAATGCTACAAAACTACATAAGTTTTTTTGTGTGTCCAACTTGTAGATTTAATTACATTTTATTGTCGTTTTATTGCACAAGCCGTTTCGTTACGCCAACGCATATCTGTCATACATATGTTTGCGTATAAATATGTACATTATACTAACTACACCATTCTCCTGCGAGGTTCTTAAGTCGCTTCTTCACAGATTACTGCCAGCGCTGTCTAGAGCAATTGATCAATTCTCGCGCTCATTTAGGTCTGATACATTTGATCGGCATCGGAAAGCCGGGGTTCAAGGGATTTTTGTTAATTTAACTTCAGCAGGAACGGTGGCGAGTTTTAGTTTAGTTGGGCATCGAAGTCGTGAAAAGAAGATGTGGATGGCAACTTGATAAGCGTCTCTTTGCAGGCAGAAGGTTGAGTTTAGCTTGAAGGGAGAAGGGCAACGCGCGTGATTAAAAGGTGCTCGATAAAATGGATATTAATTTTTCCCTTTGCTCCCGGAGCCCTTGGCCCGGAAGACCTGCCAGTCGAAGTCGATGCTCGTAAATGCTATCTCCTACGTAGTGGCGTTTCTCTTTGCCCTCGCTTTGCTGCGCGCGCGTGAACCAGTTCCAAATCTGGACGGGGATTGTGGTCGACCGGAGTTGTGCTGGTGTGCTGGCTGGGACTGGTTTGCTCCCCTACCGTGGCCGGGAATTGGACACTCGCTGCTTAGGCAGACGATGGCGAAGGCAGGTCTTGCAGAGGGGCGCTGATCGCGAAAGAAGTCGCTATAGTCGCTCCCGATGTATGCTGCTTGCGTAGAATGTCCTGTGTATACGGTGTTGCGCCAGTTGGTCCATTCCATGGATCGTTGGCCCGGGTGGGGATGAGAATAAACGTTGAAAGGAGTGAAACTATTCAGCTATTTTCGCCTTGTTCTCCTCGTGGATTCTTCCAACTTTGCTGCCATTCTGCTGTTGCTCCGTTGGGTTGTCTCTTGCCCGATACTGAGCTCATCACGCCAACTCCGTAAGAATAGTCACACGTGGACCACTCTTGCTTATGATCGATGATGGATGGGACTGGATGGAATAAAATTCAATCTTGTCGCGAGGCGCTCCGGATATCTCGCGTACCGCTTTCTAGGCGACGTGAGGCTCAACGCGAGGCAAAATGTGCAAAATCACTGGAATAAAGAACAGCAACAGACTTACTGGCCGTGGAAGACAGAGAGTCTCTGCAACACATTGACCTCCGATCGAGCTATGATAGCCGGTCAAACCGGCTTCTCGGAGGCCCTCGCTCAGGTGCATGTCTCCTTTTTTTCTTACAATTGTGGAAAGGATTTCGTCAATGCTATAACACGAAAAGAATAATATTTTAGAGAGTTTTGATAATGTCTTTTCGTCAGTATCAAGGATGAAAAGCTATTCAGTGATCATTCGAAAAGCATCAAACAAAATCATAGCTACTTTGGATACTAAGGAATGGAGCATTCAAGCGTTTGAATCTTCGCCGTGCTAATTGGATTTATTACCTTTGCTTATTTTGCCTATCAGCTCCAAATGCCCCAAGGCTTGGAATTCGTTTAAATATGCAACAATACTAAATCTTCTCCTTGCTTGCGTAAACATTGACTATCGATCAAATGGGAACACTGGGAACTGGAAACAAACTACAATCCCTTTCCTCGATGACTCGATGGCCGGTAAACAGGGCAATCAGGTGGACACAGTTGTGTGAGTGTATATTTTGTTGCGAAACAACGTCTACACGAAAGGCTAAACTAACCCAGATCGAGTGGAAGATTTTTAACCAACAGTCTCCGGCAGTCGCGTAAAATGCAAAGATACGTTGTCGCAAGCAAAGCAGAAGACAGGCCCCCTGAAGACGATTTCGCTATCGGGTTTTCGGACATCTTTCGAAGATTTCCTCTTCCACGAGTGTTCCCTCGATATAGAAAGGTAGAGCGTGAGCGATGATCACTTCGAGAAACGAGCAAGTTTGGGTAAAAAATCACCAAAAAGTCACCTTTACCAGTATCAGTGGAAAAACCTGTCCACCGAACGGTTTTCGAAGGTTTACTTTCACATCCTTTCGAATTGCTCGAACGCTTCTCATGTGCGATTTTCGATGGTTTCGGTTTACGGCCTGGGCCGAGAGGGCCATGTGTGTAGCAGTAAGGGTTGTGTGTGGTGAGGTGCAGGACTCTTTGCATAGTTGCTTTAATTCTCATGATTAGCAGAACATGTAACAAACGGAAATCGATAGCGGTGGTGTGAGTAAAACATACCGTATTCATGCACGCGCAACCTTGAACTGTTATGATTGCATGGTCGACAGTGACATGGTCTTGGTCCGTAAGACTCCCGGAGAGTAACACGAAGTAGCGCCTGGTTCTCGTAGGAAAACAAGTTGCCCGCGACTGATGCACGATCACGGGTGCGTTGGCATGTTCGACGATCCTGAGTCCCAGGTTCGCTCTACCTGTTCACGGCTACATCGGTCTTACAAAGCCCGCCGTGAAGACGGACGGGCAGGAGGTGTTGGTTCTTTTCATGCCGTCAATCCCCTCTCTCCCCGCCCACGAACTGGCATACGGGCCCCCCTCAGTATCAGCAGATCTTCGACCCCCGCAGCGATTGCGGACGGCGTACGTGTTGGAGGCAAGTGTACATACATATACTGTTGGGTTTCCATGAGGATGGTAGGGCACGGTAGCGGTCGTCATCATTTGTCAAGCACAGCGATTCTTCATGGTGAGAATTATTGTTGTAAATCTTGCGTGTAAAACATGCACTAAAGTTTGCACTTGACTTAAAGACACTAACGTGTGATCTGTTGACTTTATTGTACCTGATAGTAACACGTATTTGCGTCCACATCCATCCCTCCCGCACGACGATTGATCAAACGTCGCGTGTACCAAAATGGGCGCACATTGATTAAATTTTGACTGCCTTGCCGGGAAGTGTGTTTGTCATCGCCGCTGGAAGTGTTAACCAGAAATGAGCAATTTGCATTCGAGCACTTCGCGCTCGGGCATGAGGCGGAGATCATGTTGCTGCGGAGAAGAAAAACAATACCCCCGGCTCAAACGCAGTGCCAGCGCAGGTTGAGAGAGAGATAGACTTATTGCATGGGCTAGTGGAATGTGATGCGGTACGTGGTGGTAGTAAGAGCGAACTGATCGAGAGTGAGAGCAAGAATCAAGTCATGATAGTTGCGGGCATCGCGGAGCTATGACATCACTGACTCGTTCGATCAGCAGCATCAGCACCGCAGCGCAAAACGGCAAGCAGAACACTCTCACAGACCGCAGCAGGTCGGCTCGAGCCGAGCTTCTGTTGGCCGCGTTGCTCAAGCAGGCAGTGTGTTGGTGCGGTGACGATTGATCGCAAACGAGCCACTGCCCGTCCATCTTTTCCTCTTCGGCAGTCAACCGGCGAAAGTGAGCGCAATGTCCCGCGCGCGCGCGCGTCACCTCTAATGTAGCTGCACGTTACTATATTCTGTGTGCCGCTTAAGTAAATCGCGATCCTTCTCTGAACCCGGACGTGTTAAAGAGGCTGTATGTGTTGTGTGGCGGGCGCGAACCGCGGTAACCGGGCGTCAGCGCGTTCCCTTTTTGACGTGTAACGAAGATTCGCGTTCTGCTTACAAGCGCGAGTGGGCGAGATAGTGCACTGGTGAGCTGGTGTGAGGGAAGCGATATTCATCCGACAGCTGCTGGACCATCAATGAAAATCGATTAAAATGAATAGTGCGTGTGTTTTGCCAGAGAACGAGCGAGCGCGCTGGTTTTTGGCGGGCCTGGCATTGTCGATCTAACAAAACAACAATAATTCCATCAGTCGTCTTGCAGACTCCGTTTACATTTCGTCTACGGTAAGCCTCGGATCCATCTTTCCTCGCCATGAGACGATTGCGCAAGCGCGTGTGTGCGTCTAGTTCGTAAATTAGCCGCTGGTGCGCAAGACGACGATGCTGCCGTTTGGTGAAACCCGGACACCACCGTGAAGATTGAGCTGTTGGTTGTACGGTTGTATCGGTCACTTTTTATCATGGCTCTACCACTTCTGACGCCTCCTCCTTCTCCTGGCGCCTCTCCATTGTGCGCCCTCAATCGTTCTCTTCCTGTAGTCCCCAGTAGGTTCACATCACACGCCGGATCTTTCGGCGATCGTAGAGCGAAGGCCATCATTTTCTCTCTTCCTTCTCTATGCTCTCTCTCTCTCTCTCTCTCTCGCTCCCTCGCATCTTCCGATTGGCATTTACTGGCGCTCTAGGGATGCTCATTAGACTTGATGATGAAGCGCTACTTTGGATGCTGCTAAACCGGCATGGGGTATAGGTTTTGTGGTTGGTAAGCGTTTTTTTATGAAATCCCTTCCCTTTTTTTTGGCTAATGCTATGCTATGGTGGTTTTTCTGCTGTTTACCTGCCTGCATGATAATTTTACACAAATGATCGTTCAATTTCGTTCCACGCTTGCACGCGGCGACTACAGCGATGAGACAAATCCAAAAACTGGTGGCCAACCAGACGAATTGAACAAATCACAGTTTGGGGAAGTTTTCGCAAACTGTTTTTTGTTGTTGCTGAACGATCGTGTGACCTTCTCGCAACGACAGGAGGACGCAGTTGATTATGGCTTTCCAGATAGTGTTTCGCAAGCGCTCTTAAAGTGGTGGGGTTGTGGCGCACAGCTCCTAATGATGCTTGGAAGTTTATTGTTTAAGCAGAAATTTTACAGCTTTCTTCTTGCCTCCCGCCGGTTCCCACATGGCTTAACCTGCCCTTGCCGCCCAGGTGACAACGGGATGATCGTTCGATGAGTGCATTGTACGGACTAAACGCAACAAATGGTTGTAAAATGTTTAACCGGACTTGAAGCGAGCAGTTTAACTGCATCCATGTCACCCGTTTGTACTCGTCGCAACATTGTGGTAAAGTAATTATCTACTTCTAGTGAAAATCGTTTTCTTTGCAGCAATAACATCGGGTGATTTGTCAAATTTTACTAGGAAAAAGGTGCGCGGCGAAATGTTGTCAGCGTAATTCCGCACAGACGTGGCTTCTGTTGCTAGGTTCTACGCTAAGACAAATGTAACTGTCGTAGTGAAACATTTGGGAAAAACAAAATTGTTTTCGATCGAATGTCGCAATTTTTCGGTGCCTGAACCTAATGCCCTGTGCCAAACCGATTACCGATCTTTGGGGAAAATTCAAGTGTACCCTATAGCTGGATGTAGGGTGCAGAGTGGTTTTCATTTGCTAATTGGCTTCTGGTACCTGGTGACGAGAAGGGAAGGGAATGCCGAGCGAGTACCGATCGAATCACGGGAAGAATTGTAGGGGAGTGGTTAATAGATGCTGCGCACCATTTCCAAGGACATTCACGATTTCTTCGCGAACGCTTTCTCGATTTTCCTTACGCATGGCGTAATACTGGATTCCATGGAAATGCTACATGGCGAGCGTGGGCGACGGAGCGTTCGTTTCCTTCCGAATTTCCCACCTCCCAACACAGCGGCAAGTACATTACTGAACCCGCCTTATAACTCCTCTAGTTGAACCAGGTACAATAACATCACTATTAACAGAATTGATTCATTTACGCGCCTTTTCATTTATCTACGCATACCTGTCAAATCAATTTGTATTCCGTTTGAACTTGCAGCAAAATTGCCCATCTGGTACATTCCGTCGATTGGAATTATCGTTCCGCCGTTGGCATGAGAGGAAAAGGCATCTGTTGTTGTCACGGCGAGGCGATCGGAAAGTTCGCCCCATTCCAGTGACCATCGCGATGGGAGAAAAAATGACAGATGACAAATGGTGGTGTCGGTGCAATGCTGCTATCCTGATGATCCTGATGACCTACCGGAGTGTAAAGGACATCGCACGAAGATGAGACAAGCAAGTGTAGACACAAAAATGCTCGACGAATGAAATTTCTTGGTGAATGGTTGAGATTGGCAGCACGTTCACGACTTGTATGGGTTTTGTTTCAACAGGCGTTGAGTAAGGATTTAATTTCATCATGCAGAGGGTCAGCGAAAGTGAAATCTGGGCGACGAAGAAGTTAAAAGCATCCCAGGAATGCCGACGCTGTTGAAAACTGCGCCATTTATTGTTCGGCCGTTTGATAAATGTCGTCCCTTTATAGTGGAATTTTATTTAATGCAGTTTCGTGTTGCTTCGCAATTCACCGGGTTTTTTCATATAACTCCGTGACAGGGACCTGGAATTGGTCAATGGTTTCCTTGTTGAGTTTTCGCCGGTTTTCGGCTCACCTTTGGCACATTTTGTCGTCACACCAGTCACGGTCAGTGTCGTCAGTGGGGATCTTATCTTTCGCCCAGTGTTCCGCCCTTATCAGTGTGGAACATTATCGGACAACGGGCGAGCCCGAGATATCGTGTGCGCAGCCTGCGGAAGAACAGGGATGGTGAATAAATAAATATTAAACTAGAATCGAATCGCCTAGAATGGAGTATTAGTAAATGTATCATTTTTTTATTCTTTCATGATCTTTTTTTGAAGCGATATCGTAAATGGCGTGGAATGCCGCGACAGTTGATCTACAGTACGGGTGTACCTCGTTTGTTTGCACTCGGAACGCGCGTCCGATGTCCAGGTCTCCGGAAGCCGATGGAAATTTGACCAACATACAACAATGCCAGCAGGGGATGACTGTTTTGTTGTGCAAATTAAACGACACTCGCCAACCAGTTAGCCGATACCGACACCACCACGACGTTCGTGTGACTTCCGATAGGTCGCGCCGCGGATTTCCTTCGCGAGTCCGTTTTATTTTTCTGCTTCTTGCGGGGACGATTGGGAACCAGATTGAGTCGGATAGTGTTAGGAGCATCCGCGGCGCAAGAGGATGGAAGTATAGAGTCACCTCATATCTTATCGCAAAAACCCCGTCCGTTAACGGGAGTAGAAGTTTGCCGGTTTCACGTTTCGTTCAACCTCAGGTTCGATCCACATTCGTTGAACAATCGGCTGCCGGTGAGGGCTCAATGTATTTTCGTTAACTTTGGAGCCAAGCTAAACGGTAGCTTTGAACGCTGCCACTGTGCCGATGGCGACTGGAAGTATACACACAATTGAATTGTTGACTATGTTACGAATAGGGTATCGTATTCCAACCAAGAACGACATTTTCTTAATAATATTTTCAGGATGTGTTGAAATTGAAAATGAAGAAAGAGGTGAAATAAGGACAACACAAAAAGGGAGCAACAATTGGTGTGGAAACGTCAAAAGGGATGGGATACCCAATCAAATTGGTAACAAACTTCAACTCCGTTTCAAAGATCGTTGTTATTTGGCGGTCCGTCGGAAGCGGAAGGAGTTTCGGTACGAAGCGTGGTGGTGTGTGAGTGGTTGTGCGATGGCCGGCCACACTTCTCCACCTGGCACACGTGTGGTTCACTTCAGCAGCTCACTTCCTGTACCGCTGGCCGCGCGATGGCTTTCCACGGTAGCGGTAATTGAACCTTGACGCAAGTCTCATTTGTTCGTCGCTTTTTTTACTTCTCGTTTGTCTCTGCCTAGGTCGGTCGGTTGGTGTTCATTGAAAATTTATTTGGGAAAACTTCCCTCTGACGTCACGCGATTCATCATTCCATCGCTGGTCGCTGCGACGCGTTTGGATTGAATGGGTAGAGAGTTCTTTTCTTGCTTCTTTAGCTGTTGTGGTGCTTTTCTTCCTCACTTGCACGTGTTCTCCCTCCGCGGACGTGGAAAGGAGTGAAGGTGGGAAAAGGAACGGTCCAAAATGCCGCCTAACAGCGCAAGACACGGCCAACTTCCGGGGTTCCGATTGTTCATACGGGAACGAGCAAAACAAAAACCAAATCTCATCGCAGAAAAACGTCCGGCACTGGGTACGGATTACAGGAAAGGGCAAGGTCAATTGGTGTCTGTGGAGGGGGATGCAATTCCAGCCCCAACAGAAAGCCATCTATCAAAAATGCTTTCTTCCGCATTATTGGCCATGATAATCATTTGATCGACGGTTCCTTCGTATTTTGCTTCCCGTTAGAGGGAACCCTTCCACACATATGTGTGTGTTCGTCGTATGTTTGATATAGTTAAAAACTCAATCAATATGCCGGGACTGCAAAAATGGGACTTTTGATGTTGGTACCTAATTTGGCGAAACATGTTTTCGTGTTTTTTTTTTGGGGGAAATTTTTTTTTCTCCACCGCGCACTTTATATTGCCACACTGTGTGTGAGTTCTGCTTCGACCCGATTGGTTTATTAGATTAAAAAAGGAACACGAAATTTGCGAGAAAAATAAAACACGTTTTGGACCCCTCCATCATAAAAAAGCCGTCCGGTTCGTTATAGATGTAAAATCGTGTTTCTTGAAACACTCCAGCATATATATATATATATATATATGTATTAACATAACGAAGGAATTAGCTGGGTATCAACGAACCGCGACGTCAAAAGTCGACACGTTTCTATGACAATGTAACGTTGTCAGGGTGGTCGCTTTTCATTTCAGCAGCGGTTTTTTTTTTTGCTGTCGTACTTCAACGACGAATCTTCTTGGTCGTTCTTTTAGGTCGTTAGAGGGTTTTTCTTCTTCTTACTCCTAGTTCATCTGCTGAGGAAGAGGAAATAGAGGAAGTCTCCAGCATTGGAGGCATTGGACGAGGATAGAAGAGAGTGGAATTGAAAATGAAGAACTTCCCCCGAATACAGCAATTCAGGTGAAAATGTGCGCCGCCGTTGAGCTTTTCCCAGCTCCTCCTGGTACCTACCATAGCCATGCTGTGTAAAAGGTAAAAATATCCCCCGGTCTCCAGTCTTCCTTTCGTCGCCAACTTCGCCGCCGACAACACCTGTCGATGGCCCCCCACCCCCACGTTGCCTTGGTAACAAGCCCGCCAACGCACAACAGAAATACGCATGACATTTATCTTTGCTGGCAACAACAACGAGAACCCATACTTCATCCAAGTTTTCCATCCATCAGCCTCGTGCGTATCATCGGTGCGCGTGTTCGTGTTAAACAAAGTGGAATGCAAAAATGGATGTTTGCCGGTGGAACAACTTCTGTAAGGAGCTGCAGAGGTACGGTCTCTCTTCTGCACGTACACTTATGCTTTATGCTTCAATCTTATGTTCAAATCAAGCAAATGGGATTCGGCTAGTTAACAACATGTACTTATCTGTTACATCTTACCTTTTTAGTTCAGGCGTGCTCACCAAGCTGGGCCTTAAACCTGCTTAAAAAGCACCTATGGATTGTGTTGCGGGGTGCCGTAATTGAGCTTGTGTGTTGTTGAGGGACTACTAAAACGGTTGGAGAAGAAAAACCTCGAACAAATAGGTACATCGGGACGGGCGAAATCGATGGTCGCAGCTGGACACTTGGACATGGGCAATAACGTGTAGTTCTTAGGATATTTGGTCCTCTGGCCTGGGCCTCCGGCTTTGAGGAACATGACAGAAAAACACCGATACTTCTTCACATTCACCGGAAAAACGCGACCGCTCTTGTTGCTGACGATCGCCTGACGACGCTAGCAACGCCATCTATTAGTGACTAGCAAAGCTACTGGTTCTATGGAAATGAAAGCAGGGCTTTTTCTTCCGAATTTGCCGAAGAAATGTTTGCTCTCGCCCATCCGCCGGCGTTCAGGGTAGTTGCAAAAACAACCTGGATCTTTTGCTGGTAATAACAAGAAAAATAAGATCCGCGCCAGCATCCGCCAGCAGGCCCGGAATAGAAGACCGAGAGTATGAGCCTTTTTCCTAGACGCTTGGGCAGGGAAAACGGGAAATTTGATACACGAACCATAAAATTAATAGCTTACCAGTCGAAGGTCCGTCCGTCTTGCCTAAACGTACGTCCTTCAGCCATCGCCCTTTTCAGTATTCACCTTTTGTTTTTTTTCTGGCGGCCAGGGAAATTGGTTGCTTCCTCTCACTTTCCTTCCTGAACGATTGGATATCATGATGGAGGCTCCAGCGTAGATGCTCTGTGTCTCAGAGGGTTGGTTTATTACCCTTATCAACCCGGCAGACCCGACGTTACCTTTCATCGTCGAAGACACAGCGCAGAGCGCAGGGAGATGTTTGGAATGAAATGTAGATGACTTATTGAATTGCGTTTCCAGCCAAAAACACCAAACACTGATCAAGTTTCAGCTTGAGGGAAGACAGTCACCGGTACGCGGAAAACCGAAATTGCCATATTTGAAAGGGAACCATGGTTTAGGCCATCGCAGAATTTGTTTAATGATAGAAAATCGAGAGCGGGAAGTCATTCGAGCAAAACCCGAAATAGATAGTACACACCAAATTGGAACACCTAACTAAAGCGATGGATAAAGGTGCCCAAATTGAGATTAGAATTTCCACCGGCTGGTGTTTTTTTATACATGGCACAAAACATAACATAATAGCGAACCAGCTTCCGCTGAAGGCGAGCGAGGGAGGTCTACCTACCTGTTAGTCTAACGTTTAATTTTTTTGCTAAGCCTACAATAATATGAACGGTTTTCGGAATTCGTGGCATTCGGCGCCAACGGCTCAAGGTTGAAAAATTCAATCCAAACGAAACGAAACGCGCGGGCTTCGGCTGTTTAACCTTTAGCGCCGAGTCTTCCACACCGGTCTGGCGAGTCTTCTTCACGCACGACATGCGAGACACCACTCGGGTGAGCTTTGTAAGCTTTATGGAAATATGTATAATAAGACATTTCCACATTTTGCACAGAAAAAAGAAAAAAAAAAATAAATAAAATAAAATACCAGGCTACCTTGAGCTTGTCCAGATGAGTATTACACACTATTAGATTAATGGCTAGTGGTGTGGTGTTCAAGGTAACTGAATTTGTTTGAAAGCGATTGTAAAATTAGTGGCCTTCTTGTTTTTTTCTAATTGACTTTTACTTTATAAGAATGCTGTACAAAATGGCTAAAGATTTGATTCCATTGATATTCGTTTGTTGGTCGATATGATGTCGGTCCAGGTCGCATCAACTCCTAACTCGATCTACGAAAATGGGAACGCCGGTTGCGATCTTCGCGTAAAACATAACATCCAAATGGACCCGCGATTCGGGTCAGAGGGGCCCATATGTCTAAGGGTAGCGAAAACTAATTCATAACCGGATTTACATCAAACCAAAGTTCCCATGGACATTTCGTTCTTCTTTTATTGTTGATGCTTCCGCCGGAGTTCACATATTTGACGTTTAATGATCCGTAGACTCCGAAGGCGGCACAACACACACGGTGGAGACCATTCGGAAAATCTTATCGAAAGAGAGGAAGAGAGAGAGATAATGAGATAGAATGAGAAAAAAATGAGAGAGAAAGAGTGAGACAAATTGAGCGTGGATTTCTCGCACGGTATCGGTAGGATTTCCGATCCTGATCAACAGAGCAGGTTAGGTTGCTTTTGCAACCTGGCCACTGATGGGTGTTCGAAAGGGCGGGAAAGAGAAACGATGAGAAGATAGAGATAAAGGGAGATAAAGAACAAGCCTCTATAGCGATCACTTGGATAGCGTAGAGATCGTGTAAAGGATAACAAAATGC
>JAOEFI010000006.1:33792328-33811702 GCA_034621735.1 Anopheles plumbeus
GATTAGTTAATTGACGATCTTTTTGCGTTAGATGGTTCCCTAGTCCCTAGTTCCTTCGGTCGTCCTTTTTGCGACCTTAAAGCAGCAAGCAAGCAAGTAAACCAGTAGTCAGTAGAAGAAAAAAATCTACCGGGGGTTCTGGTTGTAGGTATTGAATTGAACCCTTGCCATATTGTCGCAGGTGGTAGCGTCGCCAACTGCTGTTTCATTCGATGTTGCGCCAACACACTGCACATTGTCGATTTTTTTTGGGGGGTTGGTGAAAAAGGTCCTACCTTCTCGCTCTCGCTGTAACTGCGAACGTCTTTCATGCATCGACAGTAGTCTGTCGGCAAGCAGACGTCATCGCAGAGTAACTGACTAACGCTTTTCGCGCCATCGTGTCAACAAGAAGGCAGTGTAGGTCCTGTGTGACTGCAATTTCCATTGAACCCAGCATCCAAGTCGGTCGTGTCCGCGGCCTTAAGGTGAGATCTTGCTGAGGCTCATTTGCCTGAAGTCCTGCCCCTGACTGGTAGACTTTAAAACTTGGCTGCATGATCCAACGTCGATCTGCAGGCGCATGCTTCTAGAAAATCGCAACTCTCACACTGATAGCGGCCTATGCAGTGGCATCTACTGCGCACTGCGCCATCAGGACTAGTATGCTCTGGGCATACCTAAACTAAACAGGCGTAAACCCCTACGGTGCGTGAGTGTTGGTAGTGTTTGTTGCTTTACAAAACAGACTTCTGAGCCAGACTACTATTGGCGCTCTATTTCATTATGTGGAGGAATATTCCCTACACGTCACGGTACTCCAAAGTGAAGATGCTAGATAAACAATAACATAGATTGGGAAGTGCAATCAGAAGCAGCAGAAACAGGTTACGAGGAGTCCACGCGATCACTTCCCACTATGGAAGTATGGTGTCTAAACTTTAACCTAAGTAAGCTGGTTTCCGAACTTTTTTAGGGAAGAAAACTACGCCTGTTGAGTTATGTGTGATTACATTTATGCCCCACATTTAAATGGGCATGTCTTAAACATTAAGCCCCAGAGTTGAAGGTGCAATAACGATGGATTACGATGGAAACTATTATTCGTTTGAATGTCTTCTTTTCGTGCTGTTGATCGCAGCTAGACGGGACCAAGTTTCATGATCTCCTGCACGAATTTCCTCCGGTAGAATTTGCGCACATGTCCTAGGGCACACTCCCAACACTATCCCGTTTGGCCATGGTGTCTCATAGCAGTGATGGACCCTCCATTCGTGATAACGCGAATGACTTGAAGCTCGTCGATTGTCTTTCGACTAGAACGGACTGAAAATTCTCGAAGATTTCTTCGACGCGAGTAAAGGCATCAGGCCGGCCACTTCAGCTGCGCTGTGCGATCGCCGTAGTATTCGTGAGCGAAAGTCCCGATCGGTTCCGCTCCGGGGAGGGTGGTAAGATGTAAATCTTGTTCTTTCGTCTACACATCAGCCGATACGTCAGCGATCGAAGACGCGCTCGTCTTGCGGGAGAGAGAGGTTGGTTGACACGACACCACCAAACCGTACCGATCCACTCTGCATAACAACAGCAAAATTTGCATAACCGTCGTCTCGGGCTTGGTAGTTGATTTGAAATGGAAATGTTTTGTTCGCAATATTTTCCCCTGACTTAGTTTAAACTCATACGCACACAAGGCCAGGAAAGGTTGTCGAATGCATTCGCTCGTTGTAGCATTTGTGTTGCCTGTTCTAGTGTTCTAATGTTCCGGTGAAAGATTGCACGAGGTGTTCCTTTTCGTGGCTGCTTTCACTACGAAACTGTTAAACCTATTCTTCCTCGACGAATTTCCTTGTGTCTCGGTGCGTTTCGGTGCGTTTCCCCGGTTCGTGCTGTAGCGTTTCCCATCCGTAAGTGTTCGTGTGCCGAGGGAAAACTCTTGTGGCCCCCCCCCCCCCCCCCCCCCTCCCGGTGGTGGAGGTGTCCAACGAAGTTCAGCCGAGAACATCTACACGCACCACCAGCGCACCGAACGGCCGGGATCCGATCCGCGTTGGCATCGTCGCTGGGCATCGCCGCGGTCGTGTTCTATTAATAGCGGTGGAAAATCGAAAGGAAAATCAGTACCAGTCCCAGCCCGCACGTTGTCGCGTCGTCGTCGTCGTCGTCGCGAGCCGTACCCGAGATTGGGAGGTGTTGTTGTGAGTAGAGTTGTTGAGCAACTTTCCGGTGGTCGCGCATGTGCGCCAGGGGATCGGCGTGTTGTTGGCGTGGCGTGAAAGGAATCAGCACCACGTTCCCTTCCGTATTGGCCGAAATCTGCCGCCACAGGAACGGTGCTCCTAAACGGTCGTCGATCGGTCGCGGGTTGTTTTTCTAGGGTGCGCACCTTGTCTCATTCTTTCACACTCAGCTTCTCGAGCTGTGCGCACATTGGCGAGGACTTGCGCGAATTGGACGTCTACTAGATGTGCTGCGCAATGGCGAAAAATGTCAATACGGCCGATGGCCGAAGTGTGGCCGATGTGGTTGAGTGGTGGTGAGCAACGTCTGTTGTTTTTCTTCGGACAGAGCAAGAGGAAAACAGAAGAAGAACGAAAAAGCAAGGATAATCGGCAAGTCTTCATGTGAAAGGTGAGTTTGTTTGTGTAAGTTCTGTCCGCGGGGAAAATTTGATTTTCCATGCGTTCTCTGGGTTGCTCAGGGTTGGTGTAATGTGATCAAGAGATCGCGCTTAAAAGATCCTTTTTAGGTGATTGAATTTGTCACACTCATTAGATCGTTTTTAGTGAAAAAGCGTTGTATATTGTACTTAAACGTATTACTCAAACATAGAGAGAATCGTCCCACTTCTCGAGCACGCCTTTTTCTTCGTCTTTTTTACCTCCTGTTTCCTAAACAATTTTTTTTGTACAGCCAGCCCCTGTACCTTCATTTTGAGCTAGATGCTGTTTCGTTGCATTTCGGCTGCTTCCGAGCGCCAGTTTTCCACGGATTACCCTCGCGGTTTTTCACCCGGGGAGCTGGACCAATGTTGTTCGTTCTGCGTTAATGTCGGCGGTCGCCGCATGCGCCTTGTTGGTCCACGGCTGTGTGTCTATCTATCTAGCTGCTCCATCTTGCGTTTTCTCTGAAATGGTTCCGACCGAACGAACGGATGGTTGGTATGTGTGTGTGTGTGTGTGTGTGTGCATCGGATTCGGATCAGCTTTCCTTCTTCCAGCCTTATGGTGGTAAAATATTGCTACCGTGTGGCGGCCGCAGCGATGTGCAGACGTGCACGTTTCCGTGCAGCTGTCCGGGAATGTCCGGGCAAATATTGTTGCTGCTGCGCTGTGTTTTCTGTGATGGTGATGCGCGTCGTCTCGCGGTGAGATGGTTCTTACAAAAACATCGCGGATCAACATCGGCCTCTTTTTATCAACAGAAGCGGGGTTTCTTTAGGGCTTCCACTGGCGGCACTCCACGCCTTCCATGCGAAAAGGAAAGGCATTGCAAGTATTTTATTTTTCCTGATAGCAACCGACACACACACACACACTTTTCGGTTTGGTCCCGTTGCGCAACGACCTGAAGAGGGGTAACATGGAATCATTGGTGCAGCACTTTTCAAACCAACTCCTAGTTGTAGTTGTCATTACTCATTTCGCATTTCCATGGACAACATTCAATTCCATTGCTTGAGCGCAAAAACTGCCCTTGGGAAGAAGTGTAATAGAACCTAATGCGGACTGATGACTCATACGACCCGTTGTGTTGTGAAATGAACGTCCCAGAAGAACATAATCCATCTCCGCGGAGACTCACGGCGCGGGGCCGATGGACGTGTCTTCCTGTCCTGCAGCAGCAGCAGCAGGAAGCTGCTTCGGCGCAAACCAACGCGCAACGTAAGCAACCTACGGTACGATCCTGGGATAATCTGCGTGTACGCGCGTGCTCGACGAATTTCCACCCGGTGCGCGAGTCTATAGCCAGGGCTCCTCGACGAAGAAGACGCATGGATAGATCGGTAGGGACGTAGGCGCCAGAAGGAGAGAGGAGAGCAGAGAGAACAGAGAGAGAGAGAGAGAGGCGGGGAGAGTGTAACGCGCACGCGCGCCGTCTGATAAATCAGAGCGCCAACTATGCTTGCTCTAGGAGCCCGGAGCAAACGGTTAGCAGAAGGCAGAAGGGACGAAGGGCCTACCGGAGGAAGTGGCTGAAGAAAATGGAAAAAAGGAAGTGGTGGCGCAGAGGGCACGCGTGCGTTCGTGACTTACTTGTACACCATCGCACCAGTAAATCATTACACTTGAGTCACGGTCGTCGAGACTGGGGGGGTAGCAGTATACGATAGTTCATTAACGCATACACACGACGCATCCGTTTAGGAAGCCGCCGCCGGGTCCAGGGGGAAAATCGGGCAAACATCATGAAACTCGAATGAAGAGAGACGCTCAAACACACTCGTGGGAAAAGCACGGAAAAGTGGAGGAGAAAGTGGGGAGGAGGAGGAGGAGGAGTGGAGTGCTGAGACTTCACTTCGTTCCGTTGGAGTTGGTCCTTTTCACATTTGTAGGCATGGCACCTCTATTCTGCCGTTCTTCTTCCTGGCCATCCCGGGGATTTCCCACCCCCGGTAGTAGTGTAGGAGCTTCGATGTTCTTTTGCTGTGTGTGTCGGGTGGGGATCGAGTTTCTTGATGTGCGTTCTTATCCGTCGTCGTCTTGGGTCGTTCCGTTCGGGGTTTTAATGAGCGCAACCGGCGGGCGCGCATCCACAACCTCAAAGAATCCGAACAGACCGGGGGAAAGCGAGCTAGCGGGTGGGCGGGCGGTCGGGCGGGCGGTAGAGAGGGGAAAAGATATGAAAATGGATGGAGGGCGCAAGATGCGCTTGATTTCCTCCATCGCACGCGGTGCAGGGTACAAATCACAGCACCCGGTGGAAAAGCGGAAAATGTCTCGCACATAATTGCTTCTTCGTTTTGAGCCCCTTCCTCCGTGGAAGGTTTGTACGTGAACGGTTTTCCAACGAGAACGGAACGTCTTCGACGGTTTATGCCTTTTTCCTTCCTCTTCCTTCCTGTTCCTCCCGAATTTCCACCATCCGACCCGCCGAACGAACGCCTCAAGAACGCTATCCATCTTCCCGAAGGGCAGCGCGGGCGCGACGCTGTGCCGAACGAAACTGGCGAAGAGAAGCCAGAGGAAAAAGGCAGCAGCCGCGTGTTGCACGAGACGGGCACGTGCTTCAGCCGCACGACGAATGCATTTCCGGTGCGCGGTTTCATGTGACAGGCAGGCAGGCAGCACGTTTTAAATGGATGCGCCCGGCGCGAGATCGGCAGAAGGCGAAACTTACTTTCCTCTTACCCATCGTGGGCGCGCGGACCTCGGAAGCTGGGAGGGTGGCGGGGCAGGATTTGTCTCTCGCCCCGGGGTCGGCAGCACGTTTTCCGGTAGACGACGGAGCTGTGGAATGTGAACAGACGCACCCGTCATAATTATTACTAAGAGACACCGGAGAGACTTCGCCCTTTTTCTTTTCCTCAATAACGATGACATGCGCTCCGCCTTCTTCGTTGCCTGCGTTGGCTTCCTGCTTCCTCCCTGTGCGACTCGATAAAACTCCTTCGATGCAGACGCCCAGCACCCAGCACCCAGCAGCCGGCCTGCGACTCATCGCGACGCCACTCTCATCAGCAGCTCTGGTTTGCTTTTGGAGACGGTTTTCTTAATGTGCGCCTGTCGGCTCGTGTAGGTTTTGGGAAGACGTTTGACGGAAGTTCGCGGTAGCAGGCAGTGTTGTTGCATTGGCTGGTTGGTGCTGTGTGTGTCTCTCTTGCTTTCCATCGAGCTGCGTTTTATTTTCCCTCTTCCTCCTTCTCATCTGTAATGAGTGCGGACGGGCTGGGTGGGATGCTGTTTTTCTTGGAAAATGTGAAGAAGTTACGGGACCGTTGGCGACAAGGTTTGTTCAAAAGTTAACCCGACTGGGGAGAGGTCGTTGCTGGGATACCACGGAATGAAGGAAAAGGAGGCGGAGGAGGAAGGAGGGGTACGCAGGGGGGATGCGAAATGGGAAATCTGCGACTGCGAGAGAGATGACGTCTTTCGTTAGGTGCGTTGTTGTTTGGAGGAAAAATTCGTTTGAAAATGGAGGCAAACCAAAATACACACTTTTCAACAACTTCGACGAAACTCTATCAGTGATCACTTCCCACAAGTCGTCCGTTCTTCTCCAGCACCACCTTCACCGGTTCGTGGTTTTCTTCGCTTTTCCCAAGTTGTGCGGGATGACTGGAGTGAGCTGGAGACGTTTTCACACGCAAATTGAGATTAGGCGGAGAAATGCCGTAGTTACAACTGATTGCGCCGACCAGAGAGCAGTTAATTCGTTATGAATGTAATAACAATTTTTCGCGCACGTGTTCCGCCATTTTTCCTGCCTGGAAGACGGACAATTTCCCACCATTGAATCAACGATCGTGGTGGAATTCCTAGCGGAAAAATCTCCGTACGAGGATGGACAGACGGAGATCAGTTCGCTCGGGCAAAGAAGGGGCAGGTCATTCCATTATGCGGCTGAAATCATTCCGCACTCTCATCCTGTAGAGAGAAAAACACACATACACATGTTGCTCTGCCATAGCCGGTGTTACCCACTTTTCCAAGCGCAACCGTTTTTTCGAAATATTCTACGTTGCAAAACGTTGAAGGAAATTTTCCCTCCTCGAATGTTTTCGTGTAGTTGTCGTCGTTTGCGTTGTCAAAAACCTTGGGCGTGTAATGTATGACTTTGTTTTTTGGGCTGTGTTGTTTTTCTGTTTTTTTTTCTTTTTGGGCTGACCTTCGCTGGCGGTGCCACGGTTTTTGGGAAAAATCTCAGCATAGATAATGGTGTGCGCGGGAGTACGGGTGGTGGTTCGAGCACCAGCGCTTTTTCATTCGTTTTAGGTTACGTAAGCCAAAACCCCCCGAACAAGGTAAGGTGTCCAAATGTGTCAACTTCAACTTGTCGGAATTTGGACGAAGAAAATAAGGAGCATGATGGGATAGTATGCTTTTGTATGCTCGAGTGGTGCCGAACGAAAACGTGGGGGTTTTGCTTGCAATAACGATACGAGTAAAGGTTTTTGAAACGATGTATGTGTGTCACCACATATATATTACCAGGGTCGGAAGGGGTAAGAAAAAGGAGATAAAAGCGAACTAGTGATTTTAGTTAAATTTCCCAACCAAACACATCACCGTAGTAGTAAACCTGGTGTTGTGTGATTATTCGTCTTCAGAAGTCAGTAAACTCTCAGCAACGCAAAATTCCAATTCACTTTGCAACAGTCTGCGAGAACCGATACACCCGTGTCTTAATTATGCCAAATTGTTCAATTGGTCCATGTTTTACGGTGTTGCACTGTTAGCCCGATGTTTTGTCTTGGTCTGGTTCAATTTTCCGCGGCTGCCTCGCCGGTCGTTGAACCTTTTTTAATATTTACCAGTTGTAAATTGAAATCACAAACCCCCCCGAGCGAGCTCCTTGCTGATAAAGGAAGCACCTGAAATTGGTACCAAACCAAAGTAAGAAACGGAGAGTAGAAAAACAGTGCGATTTCGGTTTGTGTCTGCCGGCGTGTATGTTGTAGCCACAAGCTGGCCACAGCCACAAGAACTCTCGAAATTCGAAACATGTTTGCCCATTTTATGTTGCGCTTCCGCAGCCCGTACTAGCATCCTTCTCTTCTCGCTCGCTCGCTCTTGCCGGAAGAGGCTCTGCTTGTGCTCGGCCCGGGCCTAGAGATGCGTGCCCATTAAAGTAGCAGTTCTGTTTTTGTTTTGCGCGGTTATAATTTGACCAGCTGCTGCTGCCACTGTTGCGAGGCGGCAGATTTTGCCGTGCCGGGTTTTCTACCGTCTACCACTTTGCTCGTCAAATTGGCGAGTTCCACACACACGTGAACGGAACGTGCAGTGTAACACAACCTGCCTTCGCCGGCACCGAGACCTAACCTACTTGAAATTGGCGCCATTTGCCGTTCGATTCATGCTTCCGGTTCGGATCATCTGCATAATCACTGCAGATTCGGTTGAAGTTTTTTTGTGAGGGACGCTGCGATGTTCGATTTGGAACATCGGAACACAACGATCGGCGACGGCACGGAAGACAAGCGTTTTTTTTCTTCTTTTTTCTAAGACTCCGAGACCAAACAAATCTTTGCACCAAGAGGCCTCAATTCGCTGCGGTGGTGCATTCGTGGAACTTTGCCATCCGTAGGCACCAGGCCTGGAACGGAATAGAGGACAGATTGTGAAGTCCCAGTAATCATCGCTGCGTTGGCGCATGTCCCGGACTTTCGATGGCCCTTCGTCTCCCGACATTCGCCCACATCCTCCATGCCGACCATAAGGAACAGAACTGGGAAGACTTTTGTGACACACATGTTTTTATCGCTCCGGTGACCAAAGGACTACGACCTCTCTAACTGCCGTACCGCGAGTGCGAAGTGATTGTTGGCCCTCTAGTAGCGATCTCTCCTGCCGTTGTGTTTCACATCACTCATTCCCGTTCTTTCCTTTGCCACTCCTTCGGTGCCGCACACCATATGTTGTTGGTGGTGGTGGTGCTGGTGATGGTACGACGACTGTCACCAAGTGTCCCCGAGGAGCCATACTGCCTTCCCAATACATCTGGCTCTGGAGTGGATGGTGCTGTTCCATTAGCCGGCTCGAGTGCATCTTTTCTGCCTTGTGGTCTGTCTTGTGCCATGCCAGTACGATGGCTGGCTACCTCCCAAGATTTTCCCTGCCACGAGAAGAAAAACACAAATCGTTCCAGGAGACAATTCTTGATCCCTCACGACCACTGGGATTAGGGATTCCAGGCTGGGTTCGTATCTTCCCGGTGGGCTCGCCGAGTGTCGAGGTGTGTGGACTTGTACGATCTTTCCGGGAGGGAAGTTTTTTCTTAAACTATTTTTTGTTCTTGCGATCGATAGAGAATGTAAATGAATTCGGTCCACGGTCCCTGGAACAGATGTAGATGTAGAGTAAAACAAAAAAAACTAAATTCGTCGGAAGATCGTCGGATGATCCGATGAGTAAACGGAAGTAGGAAGGATTTTTCACGCTGCAGAATGAGTCAACAGCCTAGAGGCTGTGGAGGCGACCAAAAGGGCGCGGCACGCATGCAAATTTAACTATCCTGACCGTCGCCTGGACTCGTCGAGAATTGTGTGTCCATGTGCGATCGTAAAAGGCAGATGCGCAAACGGCAAGCCGGAGCCGGAGCATGAAGAAGCAAGTCTTCTGGGAGAAACGTGAGAAACGCAGCGCAAACACGGATTCGGGGTTTTATAGCCATCCGGGAACTGCGCTGTGCCGTTGACAAGGGTCGTGCTCGGGGGATGCAGTCACAGAAGGCCCATCAGACGGCATCGCACGCCTGGCTCGGCTCGGAGTTTATGGCATTTTCCGGAACGTAAACCACAAGATGGTTTTGTCTGTCTTGTGGCTCGGGCACGTGCGGGCACATCTCCTCCCGTCGGCAGGGTGGGTGATGTTTGTCTTGGTGTTTTGAAATACGGCCACGCACTCACGCAGGCTCTCGTCGGGAAGCAAGCGAAAGCGGGAAGCGTTGCACAAATGCACAGTTTCCTTTTTTCCGTAACTCCGGTCTGATGGCGCGCATTTGTTGGCAGTTACCGGGGTGAAGGACAAACACAACTACAGAAGGGATTGCTGGCACTATTCTACGCAAAGCAGTTGCTTCCGAAGCCGGTTAATGTTTGTTTTTGTTTCACATAGAAATGTGGAAGCTTTAAGAAAAAATAAAGAGGAACGCTCAATCGATTTGACATCACGATCATGAACGTTTGAAGAAGAGTGTCTCCAGATGAAGATTAGACAAATGTTTTCTACTGCTTGGAACTTGTACTATCAATCTCTATGTCTTAGCCTCATTTCGCAACATTTGCTTTCCTCAAATGCAATAATGAAGCGAATAGATAAATCTCTGATTGGTTTCTTACTCATTCGTCGATAGCGACGCCTAGTTCGTGAAGATGTGGTTTGATTGATTGCTCCCTCTCGATCGTTAAAACCGCACCTGTGTTGATGGCTGTTAGTTGGTTCGGTTTTAGGTCGTAACATTTTCTTTACAGCGCTGTAAACTGTAAATCATATGGGCGGTTGTTGGGAAATGTGTTTTTTTGTATGTGTGTACGTGAAACCTTAAACGAAACTAAAGTCACTTTGTCATCGGCAAAGGAAACAATTAAAAAGTAACTGCAGCGAACAACTGCAACAGGGTGCAACTGCAAACAAAAGTTCGTTCTGTTGTTGAGAAAGTCGTTGAGCGTCACTGAAGCCAAAACGTGAAGCCAAAGCGACGCCTAGAGCTGAATTTCCCAATCGTCGGATGTTCCGTACCGTGGCAAACCTTAACACATAGCCTGAGCCAGAAGGATGATGAGCCAAGAGGGCCTCTTTCAGTGAGATCCATCTCACTATCGTTGTCTGCGATGGGGGGAAATGGGTTCAATAATTTGTGTGGAAAAAAGGCACCCCAATTCAACAGGTCTTTTCCCACCGGACGGCAAGAGAACGCGTTCCGAAACGGAAAACTCGGACTCTCACTCTCATTAATCGTACCGGTTTTACTGTGTGGTGCGTGTGGACGACGTCCTGGCCCTCTACTAGCTCGTTCCAATACTTGCCACCAATACAGACAGAGTGAAAACGCGAACCCCCAAACCACCCTTCCACCGCACGTAAACGGTCAATGGATTTCCCTGGAGAAAGGAGATTTTTCCGATCGAAAGGATTTTCGTCCTTGGACGGGTAGCGCCACCACCACACTGTTCGCTGCTCTGCTCTATTTGGTTTGAAGGCAATACCTTCCAGCCTGGACTTGGTGCCTTTCTCTCAGGATATTCTTTCTCATCCCCCGCCCTCGGTCTCTGGGTATGATGATGATGACGATGTATCGCGTCTGCAACGCAACATCGGACATTCCGTTGTTTATCGTTTCACTCTGGCTGACGATGGTTACTTTCCCCGCACGCTGGTTTTCCACTGGTGTGAAGGCTGCCTTTTCCATTCCACTCCATTATCTGGCGTGGGGACTCGCACTCGTTTTGGAAGATTGGGAAATGGTGGGAAATAGGTGGCCACGGGGAACCCTTTATCTATGAAGGTTCTGCCAGTGTTGACCCCATATGGGCGCAATGATTCTGGCTAAGAGCTCATTCAACCGTGATGTGTTCCCCTTCACGCACCGTACACACCGCGTCTTAAAGAGGTAATACCTTAACCCTCGCAAGGCTCTTCTTTTGCGGTAAGCAGTAGTACATAGTAGTTGACCGGCTAGGCCTAGGCCTCGGACGGCTGGCTGGAGCTCATAATTGAATTCAATGTAAGTCAATTCTTCTTTGACGTAAATTGAAAAATCTCGTGATCACACCGATGAGCGGGTGGGCTAGTTTGTGTGTGTGTGTGTGTGTTTTTTTGTAGCTATCATACTAGTCCGAGTCTCCCGAGTCTCCCGAGCAGCTGTGGGATCAGTTCCTACCCTCGTCAACCGAGTCAGATCATCTTTGCAGCATCGGTATGCGATGGGGTAGCCAGCAGAGCGGCGGCACATATGTTGGTCGTCGTGTGCTCGGCAATAAAACTTCAACGTGTGTGCCATATCGACCGCCAGGAACCGGGTCGTAGAGATGGTACACCGTAGGCAACTGAACAACAAAAAAAAGTGTGAGAGAGAGAAGGGACGAAGAGTACGAGATAAAGAGAGGGAGGGAGATATACAGAGAGAGAGAGAGAGAGAGAGATAGAGAGAGAAAGAGAGAGTAAGAGGTAAAGGGAGAGAAAGAAAGAAAAATGTGGATAAAAATCGGTTGCTACCCCAAAGTTTCCCGGCATGAGGTCAACAGGACATCGGGGGGGAGACCCACGCAACGCATGGGCCAACACAAACAGAACCGTGCTCCATCATCCGAATGAACACTGAACTGACCAAGGTGGTCTTCGCCGTGTGAGCGCGTTGTGTGTGGAAGATGTAGCTGCGTGGACTCGATTGGTTTCGCGTCGGTTTTTCCATCACGCGGTAGTAGCTCCGGAGCACATTTCGCGCTCCGGCAGAACTATGGCGTAATTATCCGCACCGTCTCACTCACCCTCTCACCAGGCGATGCGATGAACTTGTGAAGTGAGCTGCAGCGATTCAATTCAGCTGATCGGGTTTGTGTTTCTCACCGTACGTACATAATACGATTCATGTGTCTCGCAGCCTCGTTTCGGTTACGCTACTTGAATGTCCCTCGTGTTTTTTTTTCTTCAATTCAACGCCAATTTGGGGACATTTTCTCCACCAACAACACCGTTGGCAATTTCACTGCGAACATGAAGTCGAGGACGAACACTTTTCCCCATGAATCTTGCTGCGAACCGATTAAGCAGCCATCATCAGACTGTCGCCATTTCTGGTCGATTGGTCGATACGAGCCGTGTGTGACGTCAGCGTCGCAGGAAAAGCTACCCAAAGGCGGCACCAAAGTCAGCTAGTATCAGGGAGAGGAAAAAGTCTTTGGTGAGGCCGAGCCGGGGCAGGTGTTGAATGCGTGTCTTCGGTTTCCGTAATGTCACAAGGGAAATGTATTAACTGACGAGACGACGGGTACGTTTGACATTTAAAAAGGTTCATTAAAGCAGAGGAAAGGGTCCGTTATTGAACATAAACCCATTCGCTACTCATAAGTAAAGTCCCCTTTATAGAAGAGCTTGTTGCAGTTGTACACGAGATGAAACGAAATCGTGTTGGGCTTTAATATTACGCAGATAATTTGCAGCATTTGTGTACTGTTGGTACATAACAGGATGTTCACGTTCATCCCGGGTGGCCATGGGCGATAATGTAGGTCATTCCATTCCAGTTGTGGGCAACAATTGATCATCATGGATTATTTCGACCCTGGCGCCTAATCATTGCGACGGGTAGAATGTCCTTTCAATCTTTGTTTCCGACTCGTCCTCGAGAAAGAAGCAAAGCCCTGATTGAAAGGGGGTCGCCTGCTTGCTGGCTGTGGAATTATTAATCCGGTCGGGGCTGAATCGTGTGGTCGCCGAGGTGAATCGATATGTTGATACAAGATTTATGTTCTTTATCGATTAGCAACCCGAACCCCACGACCCTTCCTTCGGCAGGTTTGATGATTGGAAGAAGAAAGAAAAATCATAAATAAAATCATCATCTGTTGCTTCCCCTCCAGATAAGATGGACCACGCTTTCGGGGCCACAAATATCCTTAGCATGTTGAGGGAAAAGCAGAAGCGTTGGAATG
Organism: Anopheles plumbeus; assembly: GCA_034621735.1. Lineage (NCBI taxonomy): Eukaryota > Metazoa > Arthropoda > Insecta > Diptera > Culicidae > Anopheles > Anopheles plumbeus. Next base: position 33,805,623 of record JAOEFI010000006.1, read on the forward strand.
AATTTGGGAACGTCACAACCATTCAGTGTGTTTTTGTTTGGAGGTCCAAAATAGCTGCTTGGTTAATTTTTTTTCTTCCCGAGGCCCGAGTGAATGGAGGCCATACCCCCTGAAAAGTCTGGCGGGGAAAACTTGTGCGCACTCACGCAACTGGAGTGCGTGCGTAGCCCACACACCTACATAATTTACGCATTGAAAACAGAATCGTCAACTTTCCAATTTCCACCCTAAGGGGGGCAAGGGGACCCATACACTATGCTACATGCCTGGCACCCTACATGTCTCTACGTCAGACGAGCTCAGTCCGACCATTATTGCCTAGCGTAGCCGGCTTATTATTTGTGAGCTGACTTTTTGGTTCTTTAGGCTGAGTAAAAATAGTGATAATAATATGTACTCGTAAGGGTACTCCGGAGGCGGTATTTCATAGGCAACTTAACTGGAAGGAAAAACGTCGGAATTTCGTTATCGATTGCAGAGTGTTTTAAATTTTAAAACACACTTCTTTCTTCGTGCTCGGCATGTGCAGGATATTGGAGACGCAATCAATACACAGAAGTGTGGTTTCGGGTTTGAGCTAGAGATGCAGGAAATCCCACACCCAATGCTCCAAATGCTGTGTTTCGTAGGAGGGCGTCCAAGCGCCCACGTGATCGCAACGCGTGTGGCCTACCGTGCGTCTCCATCAAGGGGCCATCTCCTGCTTGTTTGCTTCTTGCTTCATTTTCACCTTCTCCGTGCAATGCATTTGGGTCTGCCTGCTACGGGTTCCCGACCGGGCGTCGAATGTGTGTGGGATGCGACGAAAAGGAGAAAAACGACACAAATATCGAAGAAGGATACAATGCAACAGAGGCTCATCTGCAAAGAACAGAGAGATAAAAACAAAACAAAACACACGAATACAAATTCAAAGCGTAAACCGAAAATCGGCATCCCGTCAAATGAACGAAGGTGAGAAGAAGGAATAGACAAACGTTCCCATAATTTATCACCACCACACGGAGTGACAAATTGTCGAAACATATGCTGCTCATAAATCATTTTCCAGAACGTCTCCGCGTCGTAGTCGTCATCGTCACAGTCGTCGTCGTCGTCGTCTTTAAAACTAAACTAAAACTCAACGAGCCTATGCGTTCAGTTGAGAGAAAAGGGACCTCCTGCAATGTAAGGTAGTTGAGTTTTGCTTTCACAAGAAATCTCAGTGTACTGAAATGAGAAAACGTGACAGAGGCTCTTTAGTGAGTTAGTGAGAAAATGCTTTAGAACGGGTATATGTACTGGTACAGCTGGATAGTCGTACCGGTTGCCGAGTAACGTCAGAGGAACGTCATTGGTCCTTTGCGCCTCTAAGAAAAGAGAGAAAGGGGTGCGAAAATAAGGATGTAGCTGTCGGAAACGAGGAGCACGCTGCTCGCCTTCGTAGTCTTCACTCGATGATCCTGAATAAATTTCCTTGAGCGAAAATGTTGACATTTTGGCAGCGATTGTTCACGTTGATGAGACGCATTTTGCTCAGCGCTCAATGAATGGGCGCGCTGCGAGCAAACTTTTCCGTCCTCGATTCGTTCTGCTTTTCTCGGCGACAGCATTTTCCCCCCGGACAGAGTCGGAACGATTCGTTGCGGTTCGTTTCGGTTCGATTCGGCGTTGTGGCTCGAATCGGTACGGTTGTGGGGTTATGTTTGCACTGTTTCCCCTGAATGCCGTGAAGCACGCATTCCATCATAATAGAAGATACGACGACACAACCGTGGGTTGGAGGATGAAAAAGAGATATCGCACTAACACAAACAGCCCTGGCCGCGGTGCACGACTGATGTAAAGCGTGCTAATGGGGAAGGACAGCATAGTGAGAGCTACTAATCGGTCCGCCTGAGTGGATGTGGAATTTTCCTTTCACTCACATACGTGCAACTAAACCTCGCGTGTCACTCTTGCGCAAACGGTCGCGGGATTTCATTGGAGTTGATCGCTTAGCGGGAGAACCCATTGCACCTTCTAGTTTTTGGGTTTATTAATTTGAATCGTGAAACTACAAAAGCGATATTACGATTACTTTATTTCTATCAAGTGTTTATGAACTCAACGGGAATAAACATGGGAATCAATATTCACACTTTTGTACCACCCTGTGATAAGAGAGTAGAACAAATGAACTGAATAAATGACGAACGAAACAATATTATTGAGTACTCCTTATCGTTCGCATTGTGTGAGAAGGGCTCACCGAACGTTTTTCTCTTCGCACCGGGTGGAATATCTCTGTCCAAAGCCGATGATAAGCGGAGCGGAAAAAGGCACAGATTCGTTGGCACTATAGCTCCATCTCTTCACTGCTGGCTGTCTCTTCGCTTCTGTGTTGGTTTGCTTTCGAAAACCTAGAAGCTTCCGTGCGATCTCGTGCCTCACACACACGGGAGAAAATAAGCATGAAGCGAAACCGCGCACAACATCGTGATGACGGTTCGTGCTTCTCGGCGGAGTCCTCATCGGTTTCGCCGGGTCCTCTCGCCCGTGTGCTGGGTCGATACAAACACGGGGCGCGCGCAGCAGAACTCTCGCGGCTCGTTGACAGAACGCACGAAGTCGTCGCTCGTGACGGAGGTACTTCGCAGCAAACGTCGCCGCTCTCGCGCAGCATTGGGATCGTATTGCGTACGGTGCGGACGTACTTTTGTGGCTAACCGTTAGCAGCGTGTGGAGGCTGTTCGGCAGCAGACCAGCGACGCGCTGTAAAGCAAACAGGCAGCAGCTGCTCTCCGTTTGTGCTGACATCACGAACGGCAAGTGATGCGAAAGTTGTGTCGGTGAATCGCCACCCATAAAACGCGTGGTGCGAACCTGTGTGCTTCTGTGAGCGTTCGCCGGTGATCATGCGTAAGCAAGTGTGAAGGAAACAAAAACATGCAGCCCATGGGGGCGCAGGTTGGGCTTGAGCGTAGGATGTACAAGCCCACCTTACGCCCGTCACCTTGATGTGACTGTGCTATCCTGTGTGTGTGTGCTTGTGTTGTGAAGCCAACATCGCAGTAAACAACAAAAAGTGCCTTCAATGCGGCTTGTCTAGACTAGAATAAATTGTTTGCTGTAGTGGATGTACGTTGTGAAGAAGAGCAAAATATAGAAGCTCTTTGGCCTCTTGAAAACACACCGAAAATAGTGAGGCAGCCGCCATGGTGCAAACAGATCGCGTTTGGTTGTAGCAAATAGGCTACGCACGATGCTGTCTGATTGACAAGATGTGCGAATTTTAGAACATTACAATAGAAACAGGCATATACATACCACACAGCCACAGCCACCACTTCACTGTTTGGGATTTTTTGGTGTGTCGGTTCGTTTCTCGGGGAACACTCTCACACTCTACCTGCAGAGGTGAATGTCGCTTGAATCGGATGTATCTGTGACGAGTAAGCCACCAGTGAAGGGCTTATCTGTTGGGTATCGGTTTGGAATGGAGGACGCAAAAAAAACCGAAACACCTTTCAACCAACAAGAGGTTTCGAATGCCACCGGAATGACGGGCAAATACAATCGTTTGTGTGGGTGTCTGTATGTTTTCAAGTGAGGCTGAGGAAGATGGATTGATAATACGGGTTCGTTTTTAAAGTAACCTCCTAGTAGAAGATGGTGGAGGTGCGAGGCTGTTGATTGCTATGGATGTACCTCCGTCACTAACACAACTCAAATCTGTCTGTGACTGTGAAACGGTATTAGGTGGCACGGCTAGGCCAAGAAATCTCCATGTTTCGGCTTTTGAGTTCGCCCTACATGTTTAGTAGCTGGTAAAAGTCTTCTCCCTGCTTGGAGCAGACAACGAAAGCGAAAGGATGCTTTGTTGACGTTCGACTTCGGCACGATGCCGCCAACACCAAAATAGATCCTGGCGTCCTGACTGCTGGTGCTCTCCGTTTGGTGTGCCATTACATCTGCTCCCCCCTTCCGTTCATTTACATCACTCGGCGCTGTTCGAATCACGTTTTAGTATCCCACCAGCACACACACTCTCCGCTTAAACTCCGCTACTTATCTTCACCGTCCTGGCCGCCAGTAGTACAATCATTAGCACGGCCAACCGCACGTCACTGGCCTCAGACACCGAACACGACAACCGCCAGTAGATTAAAAATATATCATGCGCTGGATAGGAAGCCCCAACCCTATAAATAATCCTCGACTTCGCTTATTCATAACAAACCGAAGGCGAGCCTTCCCTGTACGCGGTCTACGGTCAAAGTCGCCGCAGACTGAGTGACGGACAGACGCCTTCTGGCCCTGGTCCCGGCCATGGTCCCCTGGCCACGAAAGGATGCCCGAGCCCCGAATGCATGTGTGCGAGCATGTTTCGGTACACGTTTGCTGCCGTACGAACTCTCTGGCCGCGGTGTACCAGAAGAGAGCCCCCGGTGTATTATTGGCATGCGTGTGATATTATTATTAGTTCACAATCCGAGACTCTTTCCCTTTTCTTGCTCTAGGTCAGAGTCACACGGTTGTTTAGTGGAGTAGGTCCGGGGAACGAGTCCGGGGTGTTGGGCAATTATTGTGCGGCCGATGGTCGTGGGAATGCACCTCGGGACACATACCTCGGGGATTCCCTATTTATTAAAAATAGGACCAATAGTGACGCCATAGCGCCATATGTTTATATGTATACGAGCGTGGCAATGTTTCCTTGTTGTTTTGTTTTGGTTTTAAAACGCACACTACCCGTGGAATAAAACTACGTTTTCAAATCAATGCCCTTGTTTTGCGACGATTATGATACATTGTTATTCTATCTATATTGTTGAAAGTAAGAGCTTGGGTAGGAAATATGGAGTAAAACAATTTGTCCATTATTTCAGACTCTGTACAATAACACTTCATACATAGAATAGAGCATATCCAATACGTCCAATAACAGTAGACTAGGGTATAAAACAATTCGTCCCGTGCGACTTGCCTGGTATGTCTGTGTCAGACGCAAAACGTGATTGAACACATCGAAGGTCACACATTGGAACAGAAAAATCGAATTCTACCGAATCGAATCAGATTTCCACAATTCGGCAACGTGTTGTGTTACTAGTGGTTTTTTGTTTTTCTTTGCTAATTGAGCACGGCAACGATTATGAAATGCTTCCGAAGCCACTAAAGCGTGCACTGTGAAGTGTGTGTATCGGTGCGCGTGTTTGTTTGTGAGTAGAAAAGTATGCGCGAAGGTATCCCACGAGGAAAATTATGGATAGCATTAAGGCGTAGCGAAGAGCTACCGTTCGCCTGGCGTCGCGGGGGAAAAATATGTGACGAAACTTTGGATCTTGGTTGTGTGTTCGTTACGTGTTGGTTTGCTTGTTTCCTTTGGCCAACCAACCGAACTGTTGGTTTGCTTCCTTTGGCGAGAAAAAAAAAACAAACGATATTACGTTATTTTTCTAGCACTTTCTGTGTCTATCCCTCTAGCGAGGTGAAAACCCGGTGAGTCTCATTTGTCGTGATAATTGGACCGAGAGTGTGATTCGATTTCAGTGAGCGTGTGAGAGTTTATTTTATGGGCAAAATGTTGAATTATTTGGACCGCAAAACTATCCAGAGTACGTCAACATTGCAGTGTTTTAGTTGAATGTGCACAGAGGGGATGATAGGGAACTTCCAGCGGATTTGGATATCCTTGGCGTTCTTGTGCTAGCAACCTCAAACAATATTGACCTCCTCTTGCCTGTAGTCAGACCCGTCGGTTGGGGACGAACGCGGTATCGTTGAACCGAATGTTGTACCAGTGTCAATCAGTAGAGTGTTCGACCGACGACGTTGCCGAAAACAGCGGCAGGAAAAGCGCAGCAAAATACTAACAAATCCACAGCAGGATGGAAAAGCGTACCCTTCGAAGAGTTCTTTGCCTGACGCTGTTACGTACCTTCGTTGCATAATAAAGTGTGCAAAGACGAAGCGAAAAAGGTAGTTCCGAAAAGAAAACATAAAATGAAACTAAAACACCACGGATGTTTGGTGTGATGAGCTGTTATGATGATTGTTATTGTGCGTCTGTGAGAGGAGGGGGGGGGGGGGGGGGGGGGTCGTGGAATAGGTTAACG
>JAOEFI010000006.1:33811712-33845988 GCA_034621735.1 Anopheles plumbeus
CCCCCCCCCCCCCCCCCCCCCCCCCCCCCCCCCCCCCCCGGGGAACAGGTTAACGAGACTAGGACAACAGCAACAGGAGGAAGCCTTCCGAGAGAGAACAACTTCTCGGCTGGGCGGAGTTGAATAATGAAGAACCGACAGTGAAATACGCCTAAGGACAGCCGGCCAGAGAGAAGGATACGACAGGAGAAGTAACTGGACCGCCAGCAAGCAAGCAAGGAAGTGGGAAGCGAAGGATAAAAAATCGTTATTTTTTGTTCGCTCTTTTTCAAACTCAGGGCTGCATAAATAATCAATTGTTGTGACCTTCGGCGTGTTGCTGGCCTCGTTCGCTCTGTTTTGCCATGATTTAGTGAGTGACCTTTTCTCTTTTTTTTTTTTGGGTAACAAATTATGATTCTTCGAAACCATCGCGCGGAATAAGAAAACGGGGGCATGAAAAAGTGCTAGTGTTCCAGCAACAATAATCTCGTTTTTTTATCAACTCGCATGGTAAAACAAATTTTCTCACTATAGTAGCTCACTGTTTCTCCCTCTCTTTTCTATCGTTTCTGTCTCTCTCTTCCACCACGTATGGACATGCCATACTCTCACACAATTCACGAACCGGGGGACCGAACGGTCTTCAGCGGGTTAGTAGACGAAGCCAAATGGCAAAACCTTCCTGTAACAGGGCGGATGTGGTGCTATTTGAAAGCATAATGGAAATTTACAGCATATTTCCCGTTTTCCTGCTGTTCACGCTTCCGGCCGCCCGGATAGGTTGGGTGGGTGAAAAGACTTGCGAACGCTGCGAAGAAAGATGTGAATGGCGATGGTATGGTGCCTTCGTGTTTCGCGTATGTTGTGGCTACAGTTTTTTGCAGTCTACCACCCCGCAGTTCAGGGTCAAGATTTATAGAGGAATATCGAACGAAAAGGTCGCCGCCAGAAGTCTTCATATAAAAGAAACTAAATGATTCGCTTTTTATGAGAAACCCGTCACTGGGTTCCAAGTTCCCGACGGCTTTGCTTCGGTCGGATGTGGTTAGGTCGGTCGAGCGATGTTGTTGCGTGGAAAAAGTGATTGGCAGAGGCAGCCCCTAGCAGCGTCGAAGGTTACGCGAAGTGTCCACGTGATATTGAGGGTTCAAGGTGAAGGATGGTCGAATCGAAGCCAATTGTCAAACATTGCATCCTACATTTATTGCGTCTTTGCGATTTGTTTTTTAATTTAGTTCGTTTGCTTGTAAAAATCTGCCGTATCGCATTATGCAATACTAATAAAACGTATTATATTGTACTGCTCTTCCTCTCTCCAATTAACAACCAACGATTTTGTGCGTTGATTGCGTGAATCAGCAAGTACTGGGCGCCTCCATTATAAACAACAAGGCGCCTCCATTGAAGAGCACCATCGAAATGTTTGATATGTTCCGATGGCACTTCGCTATCCCCGAACCACCTATTAATTAGTTACATGGTAGCAATCCTTTTATAGGAGTTGGTTAATATTTTTTCTTGGGAATAAAATCTTCAAAATTGTAAAATACGTCAGTATACCAGTTGAACTATTGCTGACGAATACCAAATTCCTCAGCAAAATAATATAACATCCTATTGATGGAGGGATCGGTATGAAGATAGATGACCAGCAGCAATTTGAGGCTAATTTCGGTCCGATGAGTGCTGAGAAACGCCGACGATATCCGTTGTTAAGACAATGTACAAAATCGAATGTTTTAATGAGCCAAATAGTAGAGTGGAAAAGAAATGAAGATGTTCTAGCGAAGGAAAACTGCTCGATTCGACTCTCGCCTCGGGGAAATAAAATGTTTCACCGTATAAAGGCACAACAATTCGGTGGCGCCGAAGAAGCGCGTGTAGAGATGGCGGGTTGCTCCGTGGGTCGTTTCGTTCCCTGCAGACATAAGCGTCGGTTGACTTGGTCATTTTTCTTTCCTCTCTTCGCTGGTGCACTTCGATCTCGCCTCGAGGTCTATTCGTTTTATTTTCTCTCGATACTTCTCGAGACATTCCATCAACAGTTTTTGGGCTCCTACCGCCAGTTCTATCTTCGGGGAAATGGAATGGGGTGTACTTGAGGAGACATACTAAAAAAAAAAGAAGCGGTTTCCGTTCTCGCTCCTCCGGTTCCAAGAAATCAATCTTCTCATAAAAAAGAACATAAAAAAAACAGATGTGATGGTAACGGTCCACAATGTTACCGTCGGTCCACGGAAGCGCGCACGAGCCATTGACACACAGCCATTCAAATGAGCATGACTTAAGCAACAAAAGTGGGGACCCTGTGTGTTCCGCTGACGGGCGTTGTGCGCTTCCTTTTTCGTCGATCGGCGAGTGGCATCGTCGTTAGGCCTGATCTGTGCTCGGGAGGGAACAGCTGCACTGAAATGATGGCCGAAACGCAGTTAAGCGCAGACGCAACAGCAGCGGTATCACCACCAAAGGGAATGCACAGAACAGCGAACGGTGGTGGATGAGGCGCCATTTACAGGAAAGGGAATCGGATGTCATGAAACACGTCTTGCGGTGGCAACGGGCAGAGAGAGTACGGGTGTATATAGTAGAGAGGCAAAAAAACGGAGACGGCGAATAAGATTGAGATCGTACCACGCGCCGACGATCAAGGCCTGACTCAGCCTTTGCGTGGCTTTTCCGAGGTGCACATTTAAAGGGAATACGAAATGCGGCATTCGAAAGGTTTTCGAATTTCCCAAGCGCCAGTTTTGAAGGCGGGAAAGAAATTCGCTTCGCTCGAGATCATCTTGCGTACGTGCATTACGCACCAACACAAACCAACGTTGCATTCGTTTCCGTGAAGGATTTGCTTTACACAACATCGGACAGCGGACGGCACTACCACCACGGCAAAGAATACTCAAATGCTAAGAGATTTTCTTTGAACGTACATGTCTTTTTCTTATTAGCAAACGATCACGAAGCGTTTCACAAAAAGCGTGAGACGGGTGGATCGATCCAGGGAATGCACAACACTTCCTTACGTTGATGTAGAAAGAGAGGCTAAGGAGGGTGAGAGTTGTTCACTAATCAGCCGCTGTGTGGGCACAGATTTTCCCCGGCTAGATGGCGTGAGACGTCAGAGGATTTATATACTTCCCAACTTTTCGTAATGTATCGGAAAAACCTCTAGGCGAGACGGGGAGAGAGAACCGTTCTTCTGCCTGTTAGTTGGTTTGAAAACAGAAAGCTCCCCTGCTAGTCAAAAGTACTCATTTGCTCACGCTCCTCCCCTTCCCATATTCGCGATCTCCCTATGGGTCACAAACACACACACTTGGGCACGACGATTCCGCGATCGCGACCATAAGCTGCGCTGCAGGGTAACCTCTGGGACGAACACTTGAACGAGTGACGACGTCGACGACGACATGGGTGTGGGGCATTTTCTTTTTCTGTTGCTGCTGTTTCATCGATAGCTAGCGTTGATAGCAGCCCCGCCATTTGCGAAGAATGGAAACGGCGAGCGTAAGTGATGGGGGAAAAACCGGCCGAGAATGAGATGAAGACTTACGAAGGAGACTTGTTCGAGAACACACAACGGCTGTGAAGAAGGAAAATGTCTATGTCGCATCTTGTCTTGTCACACTTGACGGTTGCTGCTGGGACATGCTGTGGGTAGCAAAAGTGCGCCAGCATGTATAGCGATCGATACAGCACGGTGATGAAAATCAGTCGCATTTTCCTGGAGAAGCGGAAAATGACTGCAAGTGATGCAGGCAACGGGATCAACGAAGAAAGAACAAACGTATGCCGTGGCCCGTGCGGAGGAAAGTACAACGAATCTGTCTTTTTGTTCGAGCCTCTATGTCGAGGAGGACGCAGTAGTGTGTCTTGCGGAACGGGAGAAAGAAAACTGAATTCTCAGTCAACAGATCGAGTGGAACATTCCACGCCATGTTGTGCTACCTTACCATTCCCATCTTGGCTTGACTTCGCTTCGCTCGACGACGGGTTGTGTTCATCTGTCGGGAGTTTCTTAACGAAACATGTTTCCCTTCTTCACCTGGATTGGATGAGACGTAGGGCCGTAATTGAGGATTAGGGGGCACCCCCGGGACGAAGGGTTGATCGAGAAATTCGGAGGATTCGGAGATACCTTCTTCACCTTCTTCGTCGTCCGGTTAGGAAGACGATACCGACTCGAAACACTACACAAACGCGTCAGAAGCAAACGCGCGGTAAGACGACGGATACACCAAAGGGTCGGAAAACTGGCCGCTGCAGTATGTGTATGTGCTAAAGTCGTGATGAGGTGCGATGATTGAAAGGACAGAGATTGTGTGGACAGTGGAAGGGAAATTCGGCGATGACAGAACAGAGCAGGAGGAAGAGAACGTCGACAAATGTAACGATGTGTTCGTGATGCTGGTCTGGGTGGGCCGTCTTCGTCTGTAACGTTGTCTGTAGAGGAAGATCGACCTAAACCCTCAACAGCACAGTTTCAATGTTTTATGCTCAACCGTTAATTGTCATGTGTTAAGCATTGTTGATATAAAAGGAGTAGCACAACAACGCAATAATTGTTGATCAAGCATCGATATGCAATTAAGGGTGAAGGTTTACATCCAAAAGTATCTAAAAAAAAAAAGTCCCATTTTTACTCAAGGGTCCGCCGATCGCCACTGGTGTGCAAAGGAAAGGAAGCGGCGAGCGTGGAAATTGGATGGTGTTTTCCTTTCGGCACCGAGTTAAGGAATCTTACCTAACATGGGATCCGTGCCAAATGCATCGCGCTCACATTCCCATCACCTGGGAACTCTGGTAGCTCGATGCATCAGCTCACTCTTTGGCATTCCCAGCGGAATCATTCCAATTGCCCTTTTTTTTTTAATTTGTAACTGTTATTTGCCAAGAGGTTACAGCGTCTAGCGGGAAATCGCTGTTGTTCTTTTCATATAAAATGGAGAGGTTCTAGTTTTTTTTATTATATTTGTTCCATTAGTTCCCCTGTGCCATTTCGTTCGTTCACTGAACTGATTCTCTCAGAAAAGTGGCCACAGTGGCAAGTCTGGTACATTAGCGAAACTGTTGAACAGTTCACATGTAATCCCTTTTCCCTGTACTTCTTGATTCAAACGCCTCGAATGTATGCGGGTCTATCAGATGAAGCGTCTTCTACAGGATTTTATCGTTACCCCCGTGGTCAGACATCTCGATAACATCTGCGTTTGGAAGTTGGAACATACGACGGAAGTCGTTCAATAGCAGTACAGACACAACTTTTTGCTAGTTTTTGGCGTGGAAAATAGGTCGTTTTCTTATGTTGTAAGGTTGAGGTTTCCCGTGTGTACATTTTCCAGACAGAAGCACAAAAAGCAACAGGCTCGAATAGGTGAACTTTGTCTTGCTCTGGCGCACTATAATTTTATGTTCAGCAATCAATCTAGATCACTGACAGAGATTCTATGTACAAAAGTTGATTTTCAGGACTGCTTTCAGGTAGAAAAAAATCTTAGGTGTATTAGAATATCTTAGAGAGTATCATCTCATTCCTCATCAGTGAACGTGGATTTAAAACTAGTTGACGGAACAGCAACCGATTTCGCCGAGGTCTCTCATGTCGATGGTGCCAATTGTGTGTGTAAACGTTGTGCGTCTGCTGACCTGGGCGGAAGAGGAGAGTAATCGCATTAGTTCCAGCAGCACGCTCGTCTGCCCCGTCGACTCCGGGGTTTCGACCGCATGAAAACGTGTTTGTGGCAACCCGTACGCAAACGAAGAACAAGTGACAACCAATTTAGCAACAATTATCGGCCACCAGCGGCAGATCAAAATTTGGATTATTAGTTAGCATGTTTGCTGGGATCTCGAGTTCTCGACGATGGGTTGCTCCTCCTGCTCCGGTTTGAGTCATTCAACGGGTATGGTGTTAAGAACGCAACGCTCTACTCGTTCCTATACGCGACGTGCGAATTATCTGCCGTAACTTTTCACGTGACGTGAAGGGGCCATAAACACGACGAATAGTAAAGTCGACGACGACCAGAGTCAGCCGTCGAGCCCGGGGGGACACACGGGACCACTAGTTCGTGAAAATTAAAATTCGCATCCTTGAAGACGACATTAACGTATCGATTATTTGCAAGCGTGTTGTTTTTGCTATATGCTCCTGCCGGGTTGGCGGGCTGGCTGGCTTTCTATCAGAACGATATTTGCTCTCTCTCCACCTTGGCCCTTGCGGCATATCTGTGCATGTGTTTGGTGGAGCTTTCGGAGTGGGGTGGGGGCCATTGAAGGGCCTCCAGTTCCAGCTAATGGATAGCATTGGCAACCGCTCCGCTTGCCTATAGCTGCCACATGACGCCAACGCTGGGAACCACCGGGGTGGGTGGTAGGGTTACATAAGAGAAGGGTTCCACATCCGTACTACAGACGCAGACTTGTATCGGGGCCACAATGGGCGCGTGTTTTGGATTCGCGTGCGCTAGGTAGAACTCACATAAATTGTGTCTCAGCCATTCCTAGTATTCGTCCAAGTATAGCAAGGGCGAAAGAGAGGGAGGTATATGTGAGTGAGAGGGACAGAAAGGAGGAAGCAGAGAAGGGCATCAGGTCAAAACGGGGGAGGGGGGGGGGGCAGGGGCGGAAAGAAGGGTGATAAGGATTGGAGTACCGAGCAACCACCCCACCATTCGAAGGATCACTACTGCATTTTCCTTCCTATGCCAACGGGCAACACACATACATTCCCTTCCAAGGGTTTCCACCGTGTTGTGCCTTTTGACCTCTCCGACATATGACTTTTGCATACGTTTCGAACTGGTTACTTTTTTTTTATATTCGCCTCGGCTTATTGTTGTGCCGTTGGAGAAACTTAAATTTATGTTTTTCACCAACCCATTTTCTTTCCATTCTTTTGAAACGGCTGATACCTTGACATTGGGCGTCCATTTCACGGTGTCACGCATTTAGAATGGCACTTCCCTGAAGAAAGGGTGGAGGGTGAAGAAGAACGCATTTACCGTCGCAGTGCATTGCTTGAGTCATGGAATTGCCATTGCAATGTCTAAAAAGGCAAGGTTCTCTTGCTCTATGGATTTTGGATACCGTTTCCACACATTAGTTGGAACTGTAACAGAAATAAACCCTACGACAACGTCTTGGGTCGCCTTTCTTTTCCACCTGTTATTTAACATCATGCGCCATAAGATTACCGCTATTCCATAAATGTAGATTTGTTTAAGCAATTTTTCATTGACCGTTTCTTGTTTCTTCCCTCTTTTTTTCCAGTCCAACGCTGTGTCTTCAAGGAATGCTGGAAAGTTTGCTGAAGCACATCTACTAAGTGGTCGCATTCTCGATGTCCGTATGACGTAGAACTAATAAAGGCACCTCACGAAGAAGCCGTGGGACTTTTCGAGCAGGCCAGAAACTACCGGGCGAACACAGGCATACGAAGAAGGTATTGGTGAATTTCAGGCTGCATGCATTGTGGTGTAGACAGTGCATCCTTCACCTTGACCTAGGAAAGCCGGTGTGCAAAGGACAGAATTGTGTGTGGTGTGGTTACACACTACACCGCAAACCGGTAGCAGTGATGCGGTGTCTTTAGTTTACAACGGATGGTTATTTACCAGGAAGGCGAAACGTACTTACGACAGTGTACCGGAATAGCTTGTGCCATAGCTTCGCATAAACCTTTTGATAATACTGATAGAATTACTCACCAGCGGTTGAAGGGAGAGAGAAACTTTAGAGAGGAAACGATTATTGGAACAAGATATTTTGTACATTATTGAAACTCAGTTCACCTGGAGTGGAAAACTGGTCGTCCGGCTTGTGGTAACCAGAGTAACCGGATAACAGATAGCAAAGCTTTGTCAGGATGGGACGGAAAAAGATACAGATTTCCAGGATAACGGATGAACGGAACCGGCAGGTATGAACGCACTATTTAATCTAATCTAATGAGGAACCCAATTTAATCGTGGTTTTTTTCTCTTTCGTTCCAGGTGACGTTTAACAAACGCAAATTTGGTGTTATGAAGAAGGCGTACGAGCTGTCTGTACTGTGTGACTGCGAAATTGCGCTGATCATCTTCAGCAGTAGTAACAAGCTCTACCAGTATGCCAGCACGGACATGGACAAGGTCCTGCTGAAGTACACCGAGTACAACGAGCCGCACGAGTCGCTGACGAACAAAAACATAATTGAGGTACCTTTAACGGTGTGATGCTGAAGGTGGATTCATTGATAACCGTATTACTGCACCGTACGGGCGTGTGTTTTTCTGCGAATGAGCTTCCTAATAGTTTGGCTTTAGTTCAATTTGCTTTTTTCTCTTACACTATCGAAATTAACTGATGCTTGCAATGTTCACATTGCATAGTTCAAATTTGGCAAAATTCAATTTTACTAACATTTAAATTTCTCTCGAAATTTTCTTATCGCTTTGATTTTTTTTTCCCTATATCGGCAAGTTACTATTTGTCATAGCTGCAGTTCGTTTTGTGCCGTTTCCACTTCCTTAAAACTATGCATGCTTTTTCGGATCGAACGCACTTATTTCTTTGTGTGCGGTAATATGTGTGAACCAGTGAAAACTAAAAGCGTCTCGCCGAAAGCCATCCGGTCCGTATTCTTGTAAGGCCTGTCTGCTCACAGTTGCAGGTAAACGCGCAGAAAGAAAACAAAAATGGCACAATGTCGCCCGACTCGCCGGAACCGGAGGACAGCTACACGCTCACACCGCGCACGGAGGCCAAGTACAACAAGATCGACGAAGACTTTCAGATCATGATGCAGCGGAATCAGCAACTGACGGCTGGCGGCGCACGGGGCAATATGGCCACCGGGAGCTACTCGTTGCCGGTATCGGTGCCCGTTTCGGTGCCAGTGATCGGAACGTACAACGACTCGATGCTCCAGAGCAGTCCGCAGATGGCACATAATAGTATTAGTCCCAGGCCTTCCAGTTCCGAAACGGATTCGGGTACGTACCACCACGTAGCAGTGAAGTCCAAGGGCCACTATTAATGCGATCATTCTCTTTTTTTTGGCTTCACATAGTTTACCCATCCGGTGGCATATTGGAAATGTCCAATGGGTACCCACATTCGGCGTCACCTCTTGGCGGATCTCCCAGCCCCGGACCGAGTCCAGGTATTGGCTCTCACCAAACACATAACAATAACAATAACATCCATAATACCCATAACAAAAGTAAGCATGGTTTGTTCCCGCGTGTTGCTATTTGTGTGTACTACTTTTTCCCTCCTCGACTTCTTCGCGGCCTTTCGTGCGAGCAGCGTCGGCAACCTTGTCAAAAATTGCTCGAAGTTGTTTGTAATGACTAGAATGACAATCAGTGTTTTGCCACATTGCAAAAAATGAGGATGACACTTCTCTTAGTCAAACTCCTTCATCACGTTAGGGAAGGTTTGATCAATGTGTTAACCATTAGTTTTGAGAAAATTTAAAATTATTGTAACTTTGAAACACCCCATTAAGCGCGTGCAGCAAGCTGGAGAGGTCGCAATATGTGTATTGCAAATGCAAATCTATTCCATGCTAGGAAAAGTTCAGGGGTCAAGCCAACAAGGTAAAAAAGTGCCTGGTACTTTATTGCCACATTTTCGCATGGGCATGTGGGCTAACGTAGCGAACGCTAATAGATCAAATGTGTAGGGCAAATGAATACCATGCATGCAAGATGAATAATTATTGAAGAAAGCGAGAAAATCCGGAAACCGCACCAACCGCATTGAGCACCGCTGCTCCCGCTCTGACAGTACAGGGTGTACTGGTTTCTAATGATGAAAATGCATGCGTCAGGAGTATTTTCCAGCAGCATACTTTTTGCAGCATCGTGTTTGCTTTTGTTGTGTTAACTGTGTGTGTGTGTTTTTGATAGAATAATATTATTCCACAAGGGTTGACGTTTTGCTCACTAATCAAAGCGGAGAGATTTGTCGCCGCACCATTGGATGCAAATGCCCCTCCCACCGGCCGTGTCGCTGGACAACCAAATAAACGCGCGTGTATTGATTTTAACTGTTCTGACACAGGCGCGAAAGCGTTTTAACCGAAAAAGCCGTCGAGAGAAAAAGGAAAATAGTATACAAAAGGAAATAACAAAAGTAACCGTCAAGTGTCTTACTTTCAAACAGAGTTCCATTTTGATAATGCAGTGCAAACGATAAAACAGAGTCCTTCGGGCGGCAGTGGCAGTTCCGGGTCGCGATCAACCAACCTGCGAGTAGTCATACCGACGCCCATGAATCCAACGATCACCGCAGACGAGATATCCTACGTGGAGGTAACTGTTTTTCTAGCTGCTAGCAAGCGGAAATTAACGGTTCTGAGTGTCCTTTCCCCTCTATATTGTAGCATTCGCGGCAGCAGACGAATTTGAACACACCGGTCGTTGCATTGCAGACACCGATCCCGGGACTGACGAACTATACTACCACTTTGGGCTCGTTCGGGGCGCAGGACTTTTCGCTCAACCCAGATCTGATGATTGGTCCCTGGAGTGCCGCCTCTAATCATAGCCAAAACTCGTCTGCAGCCGCAGCGGCCGCCGCAATGGGGAGCCTGCAACACTCGAGGTAGCTTACTATCACCGTCGAGAATTTAACATTTCGTCCTAAACTTTTCCATGTTCATTATATGTGTTTTTTGGGTGGGCGCGAGCGATTAACGAATGGCGCTCTGTTGTTGATCGTACACTAAGCGCTCGTTGTATTGTATGCCTGGGTGTACTGTTTGTCGTTGGTGCGTTAATTGGCGTTAAACTTACTCAGAATACTTTTCAGCGGTCTGCCCCATCTAGCTGTCTCGAACAGCACCCCGCCTCCATCGACGTCCCCTCTTTCGGTGAAGATTAAGGCGGAACCGATCTCACCGCCCCGAGAGCACCACAATGCATCGCACCAACACCACCACGGTGGTGGCGGAGGCGGCCCCGGTGGAAGCAGTATAGGAGGCCCAAACAGCGCACCGTCCGGAGGCAACAATGCAAACGGAGGCGGATCGACCGGAGGCGGCAGCAGTGTGAACGCTACCAACAACAACAACAACGGCAACAGCCAACAAAATGGCGGCCCGCAGCAGCTGACATCGATGGGTAATGTCGTTGTGGCCGGAGGAGGTAGCGGCGCCACCGGAGCGAGTTCGTTAGGCAGCAACCTGAGCCACTCGCATCTGATTCACTCGAGACCATCCTCGACCGGCCATCTCACACCGACTCCCGGTAAGTACACGAAATGGGCAAACACCACAAATATTACCATAACCCTTTGAGATAATGAACATGGACTGACGAATGTTTAATAGACTCCTATATGCCTATCGGTGGGCATCTGGCAGGTTCCGTGACGCCAACCAATGCCCCGTCGCCGGTCGACATCAGGCACCTCAGCACGGGCGGAAGCCACTTACCGGAGTACGACAGCCCGTCGCAGTCGCATAAAAGACCAAGAATATCCGAGGGATGGGCAACATAGCCCCTAAAGACTGGTGGTACTGCTGCCGCCGGCAACCGTAGTACTGCTGAAGGCTGTTACCTGGACGATAATTCCAACCAAGTGGTCGTGATTGACGCGAACAACGGTGGCAGTGGGGGCGTTACGCAGTCGAGCAACGAGACGGTTGCGCATAGCTTTACCCACAAGATCCACCAGCATCTCCAGGGTCACAGTAACAACCACCACCACCACCAACATCATCATCCCTACCATCTGCAGCAGCACCAGCAGCAGCAACAACAGCAACTTTCGTCCCAGCTGCTGCACCCGTTCTACAATCACCACCACCATCAGCAGCTTCACCATCAGCACCACCACCCGCCCAGCAACAACAGTAATCACGGTTATTCCAGCCAACCAACCTCGCCATATCACAACCACAACAGCAACAGCAGTGAGCCGAAACACTTCCAGGGTACCCATTCACCTTCGCCTGGGGTAGTAAACGCTTCCGGGACCGTTCCGGTTACCGTTGACGCTCAATCGCAGGCCATCGCAATGCAGCAGCATTACTGAAGGATTACTGAACATTACCACCGCGCAGCAGCGTTTGCCTGCAGCGAGGGGAGCTAAAAAATGCATGCATGTCCACATCACTCACATGAGCCGGTTCGGCAACGGCACCCATATTTATAACATTAGGTGCCTGTGGCATGCACATCTCAAGAAGGGAAATGTAGAGATTGTCAGTATAGAGGGATACACAGGCGATCTGTAGTCGCGCCCGCCAGGATGTTCTGTTTCAATTAGAAAGGTAATGTTTTACCGCTGGCCATTGGCGTTCCTCAAAGGGTCGCATAAAAGAAATCGTAAGTCTTTGTTTTAATTCCCATTTCATTGAAGATTATCTTCAGCTAATGAGTGCAATATTGTTGTTTTATAGTTTCTTACTTGATTTTAATGTACCGCCTGATAATCCAGTGACGGGGAAGATGTAGCCTGAAGGTAGCGAAAAACTGTCAATTGTAAATTGCATAGTAGTAAACGTGCGGATATTGTGACCGCGTGTGTGTTATTACTGACCAAACAAAAACAAAGGATCTACTGAACGAGGGGTCGCAAGAATCTTGAAACAAGGTGTGCCATCTGGAATGAATCTTCGCCGGCATACGGTAGCTGACAAACATGCAGCGAAAAGGGTGCATTATGCCACCGTCAAATATTTTGGCCCCGCGCGGGAAGAGAAATTTTTCCAACGGGCAGCACATTCTGTATCAGCAAAAAGCTTCAACGGTAGCTGTGTATACATGTATGTGTGAATATGTATGTGCGAGGTGTGTGCAATTGTGGCGAATGTGTTTTGGATGTGTATAAGCCAGTAGAAGGAGGAAGAGTGCTGATCCTTGCGCCGTGTATCCCCCGCTCAATGTGGACGATGGATTACTGTACCTTGTTTGTATTTCGTGTTTGTCCGTGTTTCTGATATGGATGTAACGCTGTCAGTTTGAACAGTTGTGATCGTTCTTCTTATTAGCTCCCCACACAATCCCAATGAAATGGCGTGTGTGTGTGTGTGTGTGTGTATGCTGTAAGGCTATGGTAGACCCGTTTGAAAATATGTTCATGTCATCATTAAATGATTAGGGCGAACGGTTGGTCGAAGCCACATTAAAAGAGGATTTGGGTAACAAACTTGCCCGCTAATAATCCCGAGCCAGACATATCACTTGCAGGGTCAAAGTATAAAAAAAATTAAAAAAGTAAACATCATGTCTCGGCACTGTTACGAAGTTGTATGCAATTGCATTGGAATGTAAAAAAGTAAAACAACAAAGCTCGCTACATGTAACAGAAAAAAAATATATCTACACTTGTTAATGATAGAACCCCTAAGGACAAAGAACAAACAAACCCATAGCTGTTATTATTGATAGAAGTAAGGGAAAGGTTGCAGGAGGAAAGATGATCCCAGACCCGTCTGCTAAGAAACACAAGTACTACGTAGTAGGGAGTAAACAATAAAATATTTCATAGTTAAAAACAGAAACACTTAGTCGAAAAAGCAGAGGAAATTCTGGAGAAATGAAGAAAACATCATGAGTAATGACGAGAAAAACCTAGTTTGTGTGCCATTAATAGGATTACTACTTCTCTGTATATTTTAACATAGAGAGAAGCAAGGAAGAAAACAAAACAGATAACAGAAGACAAGTCGCAAAGGAGACAAACATTTAGCCTTAATAGATGAGAGTATCGTCATCGGAAAAGGGGAGAAAACAAAACAAACAGTGCCGTAGTGGGTAGATGAATTGCTAAGCGATAGTTTTGTGCAGGTTTTCAGGATCACATAGTGTTGGAATGCATGTGTGTTGGTACAACAGTATGCACACTTTGTATTCCGTTGAAAATGCAATCTTCTACGTTGCGTACACCTATGTTTTCTCACTTCTTGGTTTTGTTTGTTTGCTTTATAGAGATTAAGTCCGTGTACGGTTTGATTTTTTGTTACAACAATACTTTTCTCTTCTTTTTTTGGTGAAAAATACGTTGTGTCATGCGGAATAGATACTGCTGAGATTTATAATTGACACACCTTTAGTAAGAGTGCTTCAACACCGTAATAGATGCATGTATTTTGGTTTTGTTCTGCGTTTTTTTTTCGTTCATTTTCTCGTGCCTATTCTGAATAGCAGTTGCGAAAGTACTCGCGAGTAGGGCAAGCGTATGCATAAGATATAGGGACGGATGATCTAGGTTTAGGCTAGTGCTACAAAGAATGATATTTATTTGATCTACTCTATTAACTACTGTAACTTTATTAGATACTGTTTGCCAAGTGTTTTAAATTCTTTTTATTTTTAAATGCTTCGTTTGAGTTAGTCAACAACACAATTCGGGCGGGTAGAAGAGCTCCGAAAATCCAATCTTCTTTTTTTCATCAAATTGTACATTGTATGAAAGCGAACAGCAAGCGCGGTGGAATGTCCCCCGGGGACGGGGCAATGAATTTCAACTACATAGTACTCATATATTGGACAGACATTCAATGCGGAAAGGATAGGGTTCATCCGGAGAATGCAATGTGTGGGAAAGTACGGGCGACTGCTGCTCGTATGCTCGTATGGTTGAGAATAGTGTTTTCTTCCTTTCCAGTCATAGTTATATAGTTGAATTTAGTTTTTTTGTGTGAGATCATGATTTTGCTCTTTAAAAAAGCGATTTTATGAAGGGAAAAACGAAAAAAAAAACAATAGAAAGTAAAGGAATTGGTCTTTGATTTCTTGAATAGTGTTGTTTTATTCTTTGTGTGTTATTTTCATATAATTTAACTTTCCAGCTTTTTGTAAGTATTGTTTCTGTTGGTTGAGTTACCGTTTTGTGAATTTATGTTTCTTTATATTATTTATCAGTAATTACATCTTTAATTCGATTTCAGAACGACGGACATCCTGATTGCAATTTCAACTTGCGCAACATAGTGTATCCCACCACAGACACGAGTTTCGTTTGCTGGCTTGTTTGCACATTCCTTAGAATGCAATTTATTGATGACTGCAATGAACAATGATGAACAAAACCCGAATCTCTACATATAGCACATACTGTATAAAAAAATAGTACTATAGGACGCGTAGCTGTCAGAATCCCTCCAGAATGAAGTTTGCCGGAACGAAGAACCAATCATAGCTCTAATGCACACGTAGATGCACGGTAAACTTCGATTCAACCGATTTTTTGATATCTGTGTTCGGTATGTAAAAGCGTGAGACGATGTGTACGTGTGTACGAAAATATAGAACAAAATAGGTTTACTCAATGTATTCTGAGAGAGTGGTGTAAAAGAGGATAGAGCAAACGTTTGCTGATGCATAATTTCGTGATCAAGGTGCTTATGCAGAAAACTGAACGGAAGAAGTACAGGGCAGGAAAAGATAGATCCGTTGATAGCTTTTTTCCAATCCCACCTTCAAACATACTGTCCACTACTACAATCGCATACAGCATTCAATGAGCACTTTCTTTTCCTTCGATCGATACGATATATTGTGCAAGACTCCGTAAAAGGCAGAACTCTTCGTTTTCTTCAGCTTCGCTCTTGAAGATTTATCTTCAAATGGACCTGCTGAAACTTCCCAAACTACCACCCATCGTAGACCGGTGTCGCCCTTGCCCGGTAGCAGCAAACTGGAATGAGCTAAATGAGAATGATTAGTCAACCAGAAAAGGATAGAGCTGATGATGTTTAAACCCACCTCATACTCCTACATGGGTTTCACGTCGTAGTCACGTATGCGCTGGGCCCCACAGTTGTTGAAGCGGAGGCGAGACTAGTGTCGAAATTTGTATGAACGTTAATTATTACCTCCACTTTGTAGATGCCTTAAACACAGTGCCTATGAACATAACAGAAAGGAAATGGAACAAACGTGAACATTCATCCATCAAACTACACACCAGGGCGCGAATCGCAACGCAGCCGCCGTACGACAGCCGATTGCAGCAACCGTGCTGTGGATGAAAACCGGTCTGAGAAAATGACACTCTTCAAGAGAACCACTTTCTCACTCATAATGAAAGTACACGTATGTATTTACATCCAAAACGGTATTTCCAAAGTCGAGGGATACAATCCTGATCAACAATCTAATTACATTGTCCTTAGCCAAAAGTATGCCTATTGCGATGAGCAAGACGTAACGGTCCTCTCCAAATGTTAAGCTTATATTTTACTAGAACACTACGATTATTTCATTCGTAACTCTGTTGAGCTAAAGTTGTGGTTGGTTATATTTACCATAGAATATTTTCATTGCTCCGTGACATTTTGGTTTTTGAAGATGATATATCCTTGATGTGGGTACAAATTAGATAACGAAGAGAAAGATTATCACCAATTCTTTAGAAAGTCAAAGAGTCAAATAATTTAATTGATGAGTATCTGTGAAAAAAAGTCATCTATTCAAAGAAAGTTAGGGCCATGCACTAACCCCTGTTTCTGAATGAATACTATATACAACTTATTAGACGATAAATTGGCAAAACTCCCCCTACCAATGATGCAAACAGGGGAGAGCAAAATTGTAAACCAATACGCCAACAAGATAACAATACACAGCCAGCATAGTCGGCAGCATAGTCAGATATGGACACGGTGACAGCTCTATAGCAACATGCTTTAGTTAGAAGTGTACCTTTCTTGCATGACCTGATGAGAACTTATGAAAAACAGCCTGAAACCGAGCATACTTAAAAAGAATACGAAACCGACGTGAACGTAAACGTAACCTTACCTTAGTAACTATCTCTTCCTGCGATTCCTGATAGCCATGATCAGTCATGAAAAAGCATAGAAAACATATTTATCGAATTTAGAAGAGGTGAAACAGAGTGCAGAGCGAAATATATACACAGAAAAAGTCGGATGAGGGCACAAAGGCTGGTCCGAAGAGATGTTCATAGGAAAAAAGTTGAAATGATGATAGGGCATTGCGTCAGGCTCCGTTCCGTTTGGCGTAGCGTTGGAAATTGGAACTAGAACCACTGCTTACCCGTGAGTTTGGGACCAGCACTCTCCCGTGAATGGCAAAACAAGAATCGAAAAAAGCCTCATCGCACCTTAAGAACGGAGTAACGGAAAACTATGAACACAAAAAGCGTTTTCAAAACACCCATGCACATGCTGTGAACGATATTTACCACACTTCAGAGAAAAAACAAAACTGCAACTGGGCGGTGTCAATTTTCCTTAACAAGCGTACAACGGTACTGGATCAACAACGTGGAGCGGTAAAGTAGTTAAAGTTTTCGAAGTTGTACTGTCCAAAATAGCGAGAAATAATTAACAAAAACAATGCTGCATCAAGTGCCGACATCTTTGAAACAAGCGATGAAGCATTTTCCACAGTTAGGGCCATACTGAGGTAGAAATTGTACAAACATACATAGTGGTAACGAGCAGAAACCTAAACAAGATGAAAAATGTGCAAAATGATATGCAGATCATTTAAAAGAAAAGCAAACGAGTACGACATCAAGCTGTGCCTGTTACGTAAAAAGCATAACCGATGAGAAACGGAGCAAATGATAAATTAGACAAGCAAAAGAACCAATTCAAGAATGCTTGAGACAGTCTAAAGGAGGGGGGTCAAGAGAAAGAAGATGTCATTTTGTAAAATCATACAAACAAAAAGGAAACAAAAACTCAATGAGCTTAGTGTTACGAGAATGGGGAACGCAGCATTCGAGGCATTTGTCTGTACAAACGTAAATGTAATGTACGATGTGTTGAATCTTGAGATACTATATTCCGCCACCAGTGGAAGAGCAAAGACGGTAAAGGCAGAAGGGCTAAATGTTTCTTACTCTACTTATTCGATGTTCCTTTGGTGTGTGTATGGCATTCAGTTGCGAAGAAAGGCATTTACGTTCCCCGGCAGCTATTATTGGTCAACTCGTTGGTTCAGACGCTAAACAAAACATTAAAGAAGCGGTGAATGTAAGGCGCTCCCATAAATGTAGAGGTGTATATTATATGTTGATTTTAGATGCGAGCTACACTGTACACAATCGTCCTCCTCTTTGATAGATAAACATATTTGTAACAAATCATCAACCAACATATTTATGGGCCCGACGTTCGGGCGTGATGAGCCGTATGGCAGACAGTGGACGTGGTCATAAATATCTATTAAGCAGAATAAAATAGTACCTTGTAATTGTAACACTGTCATAACACCCTTTGGAAAACATTAACAAAGGGAGGAACGGTGTGCTTAGTCAGAGATAATTTCTGGAAATTGCACCACAGAAATCGTTGTTGATTTTGTTACTTTGTAATTGTAATTGTTTTACTTAACGGATTTTATTTGGCGAATTCACATTGTTGTTGCGTTCACAGCGAAGTAGGCCATTTGAGCTCTATCTCGGTTTTGCAAAGTTGTTGTTGAAGAGCGTTATTCATCAAACCAAACTAGGACGATTTATTAATGTTCTGGGAGTGCAGAACCGAGAAGAAAAGCGCTAAGTATAGTTCCACAAATAATTTTCATGTATATGCTCCAACCGTGTACAACCCTGGCGAGAACAGAGGCACTGCATAAAATGGAAAAGAAGACAAAAAACGAATAAATAAATATGTTAGATGTACATTTTGTAATGCCGATGCACTCCGAACCGAACAAATAATCCAAGAACTTGCGCATGTAAGTATCGACGCTTGAACTACTTCGAATCCGAATCGAATCCGACGCACCCGAACAACGTTCAAAAATCAGCTACGAAATCGAAAATTCTCGCATGAAAATCCGGCTAAAAGTAACAGGAGCGCAGGATCGCACTATCAGCAGGTAGCTCGAGTGCTACCGGTTGCATATCTTAAGGCGTTTGGTCGGATGCTGAGAAACGCCTGAAGGTATACTCACCGGCGCTCGCCATTCTACCAGTCGAAATGTTCGAATTTCGTATATGAAAATCCGGCAAAAAGTAACAGGAGCGCAGGATCACTCTTCCAACGGGTAGCTTGGGTGTTGCCGGTTGCATATTTTAAGGCGTTTAAGATGCTGATAAATTGCCTAAAGGTATACTAATCGAAGAATTGCATTTCTTACCGTATAGTTTCATAATGTGGTTTCTTTCAATTTGTTTACCGATTTCTTTCAACATTTTAGAACACGTACAATTATAATAAAAATAAACGATTTATTTTGTTCAAGTCGTAATGTAATTATACAACATTTGATAATAACTATGTAATTTTTCATAAAAAGCGTTTGATATTCAATTCAGCAACATTACTGAACGATCTTTTCTGCTGCATTGCAATGCGCGACATGAACAAAAAGGCAAACACTATTGTTTACCTTCAAAAGCTTTATATGAGCACCAGCATTATATGCGTCATTTGCTCGACAAAATGGATCTATACGCGATAATAGCTATCAAAGTATTTTTCATATTTCTGTTGGTGGCCAGCTACTTCGGATGCAGACGATATCGCAAACGAACTAGTGAGTATTGAGTCAGCGTTGTCGATAACATTAGCGTATGTACAAGAGAGCAGCCGTGATTGAATGAGCATTTCGTTCTAGGACCGATTGTCGTCACTACCGTAGTCAATACTGAAATACCGGGCTTTGCAGCAGGCCATTCAGCTCCTTTTGTTGTTCAAGTTGAAGACGCTCAACAGTATGGAAGATTTGGCACTGCCTGGCTTACTCAAGGAAGCAGCACGTCGCAATCCATCCCTATTGCTTCTCAATGTACAGAAAATAAACCTGAAATGAAGGGAAGAACCTAATAAATGTAATTAATTAGATTTGATTTCCTCAAATAAGGTGAGACGACAAATTGTTGTTTGCGGTAAGCAGTAGGGAATATATATATAGGGATAAGAAATACACGATCGAGACGTCAACGCAATGACATTCTGAAACGAACAGAAATATATTTGTTGACAGCACTCACACGAACCTGTTTTTCCTTTGTTTACGTTCCCCAGTTTAACGCCAGGCCGATTGTTGAACGCAGAAGGTTCAACACATCTGTGCGTAACATCACGCGTCCGCTAAAACTACACTGTCAAGTTCGCGAGAACAACACACGCGTGCCATTATTATTCTAAGATTGGATGAGTCACATCCGATAGCAGGCCGTAGGAATCTGCTAGATTTTCCTTCGCACCTTTTGGTTGAAACGGGCTTGTCGGTCCGTTTTCACTAGATCGCGTAGTTTTCCTAAACGTAGAGTCAGTGCGAATTATTCCAGACGCATCGCATTCCTTAGAGCAGCGGCTAGCCATGGATGTGTTTGTAGTTTTCGGTATGATTCTGGTGTTCGTTTTCATCTGTTCGATGTGCAGAATGTGCTGCAAAAAGCGCACGAGCGAGGGCATGGTGATAACGAGTAAGTAGAGACAGGGAGTTTGCTTTGGACAGACGATGATGTTGGATAGTTACCTGATAGTGAGAAGTGGTTTTGCTTACATTGTGTGTCATTTGTTCGAAAATCATTTTCAGCGCCCGTAACCATCACGTCTGAAGTGCATCGTGTAGCTGGAGTACAAGCCCTGCCTTCTGGAGTGGTGGTACAGGGTCATACTACGGGCACGGCTGTGTTCCCACACATGCCAGCTCCGTACCCTGCTGTGGCCGGTCCTTATCCGACCATGCCCGGTCCTTATGCAGGTATGCAGCCATATCCCGCTCAGCCGTATCCGGTAGTGCAGCAGTATCCAACGCAATCGGGAACACCGGTTCCTCCTCAGAACGTTCCGTTTCCGCCGCTTCCGTCATCTATGCATCATTCCGCTCCGGGAGCGCCACAATCCGCAACTGCACCACCAGCCAGTGGTCCGCCAACGGCCAATCCTCCGAGCTACGAACAAGTGATGACTAATGCGTATGCACCGCAGGCGCCATACAATCCCGACTACAGGGGCCATTAGGCTTAAAGCCATTATGTATCCTTTACAATTTATCACGAACGGTGCGTGAATACGACGACGAACGAATTAACCTGTCAGTGACCAAATGATGTAACCGAACAAACTGTTTTTGTTCATTCCGAGATGTGTTCCGGAACGACGGAATAACGAAAGCTTCCAATCTTTACAGCTTTACATTCGGGTATCTGCCGACGAAATGGAAAAAGAGATATATAGTATAAATTGATGTGAAGATGTTATTATTAGTATTGTTTATGAGTGAAGTCTGAAGAGTCGGTTTGGCAGCGATTTGCCTTGGAGCTGAATACTCGTTAGATTAGATTCTTCGACATCGCACGTACGGCGATAACGAAAACGGATGTAACCATGTGAAAAATACAAGCATCCTTTGGCAAGAACTTTACAAATACCGTTTTTTTTAAATTCGTATTCTCTTCACAACATTGCTTCAACATCCCGCCCACCTTCTTATAGAACATAATTGCACACGATGTTGGACAGCGCTAAACCGCATTTTGATTACCTCCCCTCCGAAGATGGGAATGCCGAAGTTGTCATGGAAACTCTTGGGCGGGAAAATCAAAAGCTGGCATCAGGGGTATGAGAGTGTAACCTTCTACATGATTCAGTTTGCATTCGAAGATTGTCAGGCAAGCAGTCGCGCTAATCGGTGGAGAAAATGTGTGATAATTCAGCCATGTTGGAAACCACTATCGTACCTTACGACGATGTGGTGAAGTTTCAGTTCGTGCTAAAGCTGTGGTTGATGACGAATAACGATGAGATCGAATATTTGCGCTGGAACCCTGACAAAACCGTGCTCATTATAGATTCTGCTTCGTTCAGCGAAAATCTGGGCTCGGATACGTTTCCCATCTTCACCTGTCGTTCTGTGGACGACTTCCTTTGGCTGCTAAGGTACAGCGGATTCCAGGAGTACAAGTCTGAAGATTTTAATCACTTCGATGGCAATGAGCAGAAGAATGTATACTACCACCATCCCGCGTTCGTTGGCAGCAACGTCATACAGTTTGATCTTTGGATAGAAGATGTAAGCCAGCGTTTAGCACAGAGGTCCATCGAAGCTGCCTGCCCTCGGTTACCAGGCAACCATACTTTTCATCCTACCGAAACCTTCTACGAGTTCCATGAAGTGAAAGCGAAAGTCACGGCCGATTTGAAGCTTCTCGATTTGTACATACGGCGAGAATATTTGCAGCAACGAGTCGAGGGTGCACCGCCGATAGGTATTCCAGCGCAGTATTCCAATTACAGCAAGTTGGAGGTCCCGCTGTACTCGCAAAAGATACCGATCGCTGGTAACTACGGCCCGGTGGATTCAATTGCGCTGCATAACTTTTTCGAAAAGTTGCTACCGATCCACATGGACGCTCCAGAATCAGGTAATATGAAAAACGAGAATATTCACAGCAAAACTCCTACTAATAATTATGTCCCTTCAACAGACATGTTGAACATTCAAGAGGATAACGCCTGTGCAAACGACACAGGCACTGGTAAAACAGAGCCCACGGGAAACGTGGAAGTTTTCTTTGTGCATCGAAAAAGTGAACTGTCCGAAAACCTGGAGCATGTGGTCGAGGCGGTTAGCGAATATGAAAAGATTCGCGACGCTACCGCCTACAGTGTTCTCGAAATGTTCGATGAAGTAGAAATACTGAATCCGCAGGATATGATATTAGAGGAGGAATACGAATATCCAAGCGTCCAAGCAGAGAAATTGAATGAACCGCCACCATCGCCACTAACAGACGACGACAGCCTACTTATGAACGAGGACACCGTGTATGTGATAACGGACAGTGTGCGTGGTTTTATCGAACCACTGGATTTCGATTGATCTCGTTGGTGGAATACTAATTATTGTAAATTGAACTGTTTGCTTATTAATACAGAAGCCTTATTTTCCTAACGTTAGCATAAGAATATTAATAAATAAAGACTGATTGAATATTACACCTACTACAGTTTTGTTAGTAATGGGAATGCGGACAAGGGGCATGTACGACGGACTGTATCTAATACTGAAGTACAGTAGTAAGCCTTGTAAACGATTTCAAAGCATTCCGATTTAAATAAGTAACCATTTAGTCGGCAAATCAAACATTTGCCGCATTCCATTCTCCTGTGGAACACTTGGCAACTTTTATGCATGTACGCGCAACGAAAGGAAAAAGGTGAGGAAATCTACGAAAAGAATGTTCAACTTCTTGACGTACAATGGGGTGGACTACGTTTGTAAACATAGCAGCAGTGTATCACTGGACCTCGATTGAATGCAAGCAAGCAAAAAAGGGGGTTCGTCGCTTGTTGTGTTTCGATTTGCTCCATTCATGCTCTGTGTGGCCATTTAATGCTTTTATGCTTTTGGGCGAACGTATTTAGCTCACTCACTCTATTAGTAGGCTCCAATGCCAATACGAACGCAATTTGAACCATATAGAATCGTGTGGTATTTGGAGAACCATGTGACAAGAATGTTGCTGCATCTGAAATGGATTAAAAAAGAAGTATCAGTGAATTACATATAAAATTCAAACATTTGAATTCCCTGAATCTTACTATGCACTGCACATTGCGCGAGTTTCGAATGCTCGTTGATTGGTAACTTTATCGACTACGATCGCGATGAAAGCTCCGCATAGCCGGGGAAAAGCTCATGCTTCTGCACAGGAAAACTTTTTTGTGAGTTTAGATCCGGTGTAGGTCTATGGGGCCGCAGTTTCTTGGTGGTTGTGAGTCGCGCGGCGCTTCCACTATGGTGGTTGTCAGCAGCAGACGCGACGTGCCGCGATCGTGTGTGCCTCGTTCATGCTGCCGCGATCGTCGGTTCGTCAGTAATAAGCGAGACTTCTTAGCGACGTGCTGCAGCTTTTTCCGCGGGAGCAGCTCTCCTACGACGCGTCGATCCATCCGAACCGCTGGGTACGACATCAAACCTCCTCCACCCCCTCGTTTCATCTGTCTATCCCAGCTGCCCAGTTTGTGTTCACCAACAGACCTTTTGACACGGTGAACTCTGCGGCGCCGTTGTGTGCGGTTTCGTGCTCTCTGCAGCATCGTTTAAGGCCAGCTTCTTCAGGTAATGTTGATGGGCAGCAGCTGTATGTTTCCCTTACCCGCGAATTAATATAGCTTGCCGATAGCGTACGGAAACTACTAGTCACCGCATACAACACGCTGCCGCGACCACGCAGTGTCTTGCACTCTCCCAACAACTTCCGCTGCATTCGCGCAGCATCCAGCAGTTAGTGTGGTGAAGCTTTGGTTTGTGCGTTTGTGTGTATGTGTGATTGTGCCGTTTCGCTAGAGGCCGCCATCGGTCACAGGGTAAACGGGGTTCGGTCCGCGTTGTGCATTTTGGTGGACTTGCTGGGAGCGAAGCATTAGGCGAGGGGATTAAGTCAACCTGTACACCGTGATGATTCGCGCGGGCTGCTCCGCCGGTCCATATCTCCGTTGGAATGTTGGCTGCGTCAAAGCGCTGCACCGTGAAAGGTCCGTGATCGCCTTCAGCTCGTCGAGTGATTTTGAAGCGTGCTACTACTCCCTGGGGTTGCAGGCTATGAGTGAATTCCTTCGAGACGGTCTAGGTTTAATGATCACAGCGCAAACGCGATGAGTGTGTTGATCGCCCGTTCGTGTGCATATGCGTACGTAAGTTGTATCGTTGTACATGGAGCTCTACCAGCCTTCAGCCAGCTCTCGCTGCTTCTCGTTGCCGTCCATCAAGGAGGGAAGGGACAGGTGGCATTGGGATATGGGACGCGCGCGGTAATCAATTCCAAACTACGATCGACGAAACGACATCAACGAGTCAGGCGACACATTTTCCAGCAGCAAGCGTGCCCGACCGATGTCCTGCTTGGTGTGCTACCTGGGTGATGATTTTGTGCGTAGACAGAAGACGACGATGACGACGACGTCTGCGGTGTGCAGGTGATCGTTTGTTTGTCGGTCGCGTCCGCTTCGAAGTCGAAGGGACAGATGCCCGGTGTAGTGGTGTGCGGTGTGTGCTGGCATGGCGCGAAATTCATCGATCGTTACATCATCGATATTTTTGAAGCGGCCACTGTGACTGGGAGCTGGTGGTGTTGACTTGCGTTGCGGCCTCCCGAAAGGCAACGGGCTTACGATGTTACTGCGATGGTTTTACTTTTAAGAAACCCTCCTTGGGTTTCCGTATTGAAGGATGCTGAATCCAAAGCGTCTTGGGCTCGGGTCGGCGATGAAAAGAGGATGATCCTGAAAGAAGAAGTGGAATACTGCTTATGATAAAGCTTGTACATAACCGTCACCTCTTGATACACACAAGAGGAATAGAGCGAGAGAGGGTGAGAGAGAGAGAGAGAGAGAGAGAGAGAGAGAGAGAGAGAGAGGGAGCAAGATATAGAAAGACGAAAGTGGAGAGCAAAGAGAGCCAACGACTTTAACCTGCTCCTGCGCTGTCTCCCCTGTCTCAAGACGATGAGTCCTCTTTCGGAATACCAACCGAAAACATAATCGCACCACATTGAGTAGAGTAGGGGACCCCTGAAGCTAATCAATCTGGCGCTGATGCATCATCGCGCACACACACAGCACATGGAGAGGGTTACGCAAAGGTGGTCGCTTTTTTTTTCTAAGTGCTTCCGCGATTATTGGAGCCAGTGCATGTACAGCGCGACGCTCCACTAGAGGTTGGAAGGAAAATTGCAATGAAAAATCGCCACCAGCAGCGGAACGATGGAGTTGCGCTGAGATTGCGCTTCGTGAGATTGAAGAAGATGCCGCAGCGTCTTCACAACTGTGCACTCATGATCGCGTGATGCCCGGCAATATTTGTCAGGGGTGTTCAAACCTCAAAAGAAAATTCGTTTCGGTCGCCTGTCAGCAAAATCGTTAACCAAAACATGGGACATGGAAAAGATATGTTTCTTTTTCGGAAGATTGAACAAACTCTCTCCCCTCTCCCCGGCTAGGGTGAAAGCTGTGTCGGATAGCGCAGCATTAACTCTACGTCCCTTCAAGGGATGTTGCTCCACCTGTTCGCTATAGACTCGAAACGTTCCAACGGGTTCAGACTGGGTGTCGTCCTTTGAAGCTGCCCAACTGTCCGTTCGGAGTTGTGTTTTTCATTTCGTTTTGCTTTTGTCCACCGTCTTGAGATTTTTATTTATTTTGGTGGCGCGGTTTTTTTTTCAAATTTTATTTTTGGCGTGACACCTCCAGGAACGCGCGGAAAACCTGTTTACCGAAAGGGAACCAGAGGTTTTATATAAACACTTCTTCCTGTGCTTCTTTTTTTTACCCGTCATTGTCTCCGGCGCGACTCAGCCACTGCTACCTCCCCACGCTTCCCCGTCCCCTCTATGATTTCCGTGTGCGATAGATTTCGAATACATTCCAGTCTGAGTTGAAAACTTTCACGAACACAAAAACGGTAACCGGTTAATCCGGCCCGTCCCGTCGAAATACCAGATGCATGCCCGGCGGGATAGGTTCGGAATCTTGTCACCGCAGCATTGCCAACGAGAGCCGAGGAGGCCTCTCCTTCATCACCACCACCACCACCACCACCACCACCACCACAGAACGACGTCGCAGTCTGGTGGCCAATTATTAATATTCTAATAAGCGCACCGATTCCATTTGTGGAGTTGAAGCGAACGCTGGCTCCCTGGCCAACGGTTTCTTCGGGCTTGTTTGCGTTCGTGCTGGCGCACAGCAGGCTCGGCTGCTTCTGGGACCGCGTGTAAAGGATTCGAAATTCTTTGCCAGGTTTTTTTCTTGTTGTTTTGTGTCCCGCACACACAAACGCGTCGCGATTCCATCTAGAACGCCGGCGGCGGCAACCCGTTGCTGCCATTAGAGATCGACATTGGAATTTTGCTGTGGGGCGACAGTTAGTTCAGCATGAACCAAAACACATTAAATAGAGAGATAGAGAGAGAGAGAAGCGTAGAAAAAAAAGAGAAGAAAAGAAAAATACCGACAACATTTTAGCCTTGAGATCGCGCTCGATTCTTATTGGTTTCCCTCGATCGTCAGCCACTTCGCGGTGGTGGGCTTTGTCGTGCCTCTACCGTCGCGGGCCTGGAGTCTTGGAGCGAGTCTAGTGTGCCGACAAGTGTCTATTAGCGTCGCAAACAGCAACTGCTGGGGTGGAAACGCGGGGCAAAAAACCAGGAGTGCTACGTAAACGGCATTTGTTTTCCTTTTGATTGGCCAGCATGAAGAGCTCATGGCTTGTTGCATTCGGTTTTGGTTGGTTAGCAATTGCTACTGGCTCATGTTTTACGAATACAGATTTACGACAGTTAACGAACATATAGCCAAGATCCAGCGAGGGAGATGTATTCATATCTGTATACTTTACAAGACAGCCGGAAAATCGTAAAACGACTTTTATAGATTTTCGAAAATATTTTCCAAAGAAAAAGTGCCACTCTTCAATTAAGGAAATGTGATAAGAGAAAACCATTTTTCTGGACGACCTTGGGTTTATGGCCATATCACTTTCACTGCGTCTCTAATTAGAGCTGATTGAAAATGGACGCCCAGTGTCTTTTCCATTTGGTTTTCCTTTTCCCTTCTTCAGGCAACAGGGCCATTCATCCCATCATCCCCTCGTTGCCTATCAACATCGTTAGTGCACTTTTATCTTACGCAACGCGTCACCTGTTCCGGTCCGAGTCGTTGTGTCCGGGCGATGTAGCTTTCTCGTTTAGGTTTAATTACTACTTCCCTTGAATGCATTTTTTCGCCTGTTCGGTGTGTTCAGTGGTTTCCTAGTTTCAAGCTACATTCGATGTCATGGCTAAGTTTGGATTTTACAGAAAATCTACCACCTGTTATGTCCGAGTTCGAGACTAAATTTAGGGTTGGGAATGGGAGATTTAATTAACACCAAAATTCACATGTTGTGAACCTCTGTGCGCACTCTGGTGCTGGTGATCTGGTTGATTTCGATGGACCAACACCAACGGCATTGGTGGAAGGGAACAAAAAATGGCATTGGAGGTGCCGGACAACCTGTATATACCGGATTGCCTTCAACTGAACGTCGTCGCCATCATGAGCGAAGGGGTAGAAAAATGAGACGCAAACAGTGGCGGTGGTGGTTTGTATCTCATGGAATGCGAATCGTTAGAATTTACCCGAACGAAACGTTTGCATCGCGGAACACCAACATCACCCAACGAATCGATGTCCAAGCACGGCCTGTAGACTAAACTACTTTAAGCGAGGCTGCTTTTGCATTCTGCTCGTGGCGGATAAAAGATGACGAAGGAGACAGAGCCTAAAAATGGCAGATGTAATCATCGAGCTGATCGCTTGCCCCGCTCCGGAACGCCCCGGTTCCCCGTCCGTCCACACAGTATGACAGTGTGACACCTGATCACCTGGTGTTGATGGCCATGACTGATGCCGTTGACGACTCGCTCGCTGCGTCGTGTCCACTCCGGCAACACGTGACCGATTGGTGATGCACCGATGCGCCCACCACAGGCACAGGTTGACTAGTGTTAGGGTGCATCGGGGTGCGAAATTTCCATTTGTGCAACGAACAGGGAAGAGGCTCGCTGGAATAAAGAGATTCGGTACATACTACTTGTTATTACCGTTTGGAAAAACCAATGAAGATATTTACGTCCTCTTACCAGTCGTGAAGATTCGTTGCTGAAATGAAGGCAACACGCCTTGGTAACCAGATTCGACGTTGCTGGTGCGCCGGGGAATGTTTTGCACAAATTGAGCTGCATATTTTTCACGAATCCGCGGTGAAATGATTTCGTTACAACATTCCCATCGGCGCTGGTTTTTCTTTCGCTCGAACATTCGATCGCCCATTCGTGCACAACTGACGGCTCAATCGGGGCTGAAGTGTGGGTGTGTGGGGATGCCTTGATTGCGGTATGAAATTTGAATTTCATGGTTTCCATCGCGCCAGGGAAATTGTTTGCAAAAAGCGCTCTTCAGTGTTGGCATCGTTGGTGGTGTTGGCTAGCGTCTGGCTGGTCTGGCGGCCGGAACTGAACCGGCAGAAAAGAAGACCGACACGGCGGCGGCTGCAAAGCAAAGAATGGTCGACGGAGAGAAAACGGCATACGATACGAAAAGCGGATCAATTTGAAATACAATGAACCTGCACCTGCATGAGCGTCTAGCTGGAAAACGGAGAAAAAACCGGCAACATTGTGAGCCGGAATCGGTTCCCTACAGGCGCCGTTCGTCCATTGATTCGTCACTTTGCTCATCCTCCTCCCCCGCTGCACACCGTTTCCCTTTCCGCATGCTGCAACCGCCCGACTTGCGTTTACAAGTTCCGTTTGCCCATTTCCCTATTTTGCCTTACAGTTTTCTCTCGTTCATTGCAGATAACAAACACTGCAAACTAGCGAACACACAACGAAGCGGTGAAGTTGACTGCTGAGCGTGCCATCGTTGGATTTTCCACTGGCTCCCGGAGTTCCGGCGCCAATCTCGGGCCAACCAGGCCAATTCTTTCTACGGTGGGCTCGATGAAGCTAACGACGTAGGCCATCGACGCCCGACGACAATTGATGTGGGATTGTTTAGTGAAGGCTCATAGGCTGCTGCTCCTTGTGAAGCAACAATAATCGCAACCATCCCTCCACTGTGCTCCAAATCGAAGCAGGCAGGCTTTTGCGGCGTTCCAAGAAGAGAAATATTGGAACCTTTTTTTTCGCCCCCCCCCCAACCGTAAGGGTGCATATTCCAACCTCCACGTGGTATCTTTGCTATCGCGAAAGACAACGAAAACTTGGCGTCGATCCGATCGAGTTTCCCAACGGTGGCAGCACAACAACCTGAGGCTGAGTTTTCCACAGTCTGGCGGTGGCGTCGGTGGCCAGCGTACTTTTTCACGGCTCGCCGACAAAAACGCAACCGTTCGGTTCGGCTCCATCATCACCACGTGCCGTTTGAGTCGTTTTTCGTGAAGTGCAACTGGATGGTGAAAAGTGTTGAGTGAATCAATTCCGAAGCAAGTGCGTGCGTTTTTTCGCTTTTCCTAACACGATTTGTATGCGCGAAATAAGAAAAGCTACCCCGAAACACGGCACCGTCGTGTTTCGACAGCTAGCCGATCAATTCACGTTCGAATGGTAAACGCTGTGTGCGGCCTGTTTTCGTCCGTGCCGTGGAAAAGAAAGGCTGGTGTAGTTGTGAAAAGTAAAAGTGGCCAGTAGTGTGGTTTCGGTACCCGCGTATTTCCACGTGACGTGACGTGAGTGACGCGAAAGCCCACAATCCCATCCACAATATTCGTGAGAGTGAAGTGTGCAGTGAAATATTCATCCGACGCTATCACTCCGGGCCGTCGATCGTCGACTAGCGGACCGTCCGTTTTTCAGCAATCTTCAGAAAAGTGAAAATACCATCCCCAGGTTTAGCAGTGACACCGGCCTACTAAACGATGAAGCAAAGTGACGGCGTAATAAGGCCACCGTTAGTGGCCGGGATGTTGGTGCTGTTGGGCGTCGCCTTGCTCGAGGCCGAGGCTCACGTCGCCCTGACGTTTCCACCGGCTCGGATGTACGATCTGGACTTCCTGGACAACTCACGCACGAAGCCACCGTGTGGGATGCCGAAGGGTTAGTAGTGGTTGAGTTGCTTTCTGTTTTTGTAAACCGATAAATGCCGCTTTATTTGCATTCCTCCTGAGAAAGCATGTGGAGAGAGAGAGAAAAAGAGAGAGAGAACTTAAACGAGTGTGTGTCTAAGGGAGAAAGAGAAAGAGAGAAAAGAGAGAAAGATACGGCGAAAGTATCAACTGAAGTATCGTTTTGTGAACGGAGTTCAATGGTTTCGAGCGCTTTCTACATTTGAGACTGCGAGTTAGCCGGGTTAAGATGCCTCTAGTTTAATATTTAATCAATATTCCAAAGTTATGAACGGTACCGGGAACGGAAACGTTGCCGAAAAACGATCGTAACAAAACGAATTCCCTGTGCGTTCCTGAGCATTCCTCAATCATCGCTGGCTCATGACGTTCGATCCGTTTGCATTCATCAGGAGGCAAGAGTTTTCTTAAGCTTCCGCAGGCGATATGCAAATACAACTCGCTCTTGGTGAGAGTGGATTAACCACAAACCTCTACCAGTGAGTGTAGGCAAGACGGACGAAGAAACGAGCAGCAGGAAGCGGTGCACTCGGGAACTCTAGTGACACCATGGGCTACTTTTGTACGCCTCAATTGGGATCCGGCCCGGCGGATCCGTGACCGAGGCCAATCGTAGGCCATCGTCAGCTGGCGTCGTTATCGCTGTCACGGTGACAACGCCCGCTTCCGCCTGTTCCCACTTTCGCAGCTGATTTGCGACCGGCGAAGACTGGGGAAACTTCAGCCAAGACAGGAAGTCTCCATGATGGTGAATGTAGTGTATATTCCTTGCTTTCAATGAGTAGAGTCTGTAATTTGAGCTGCGAATGCGAATGTAGATGAACTCTTTTTCCTAAAGTTGAGATCGATTTTCTAAGGCAGGCTGGCTGGGTGATGCACTTTTCGTCCCGTGAGGCATTTCAAAGGGCCCGGGTAGCCCGTTTTGGTAGGGCATCTCAAAAATGTGTGCCAGCATGGTTTACTGATTGGCCCAGGCTCGCATGGGCGTATGGGCCATTTTGCCACCGTGACCTATTAACCGGAACCAGTTCGCACACGACGACAACCTGCGCCCTGCGCATTGGCAGCAGCTGACTACGAGACCGGTCCGTAACTGGGTGCAGGCTGACAGTCAAGCAACATTCGCAACAGCGTTACATAGAGGCAGCACGTTGAGCGGGTGCAGAAATTAGATCTTGCTCTTTATGTTAACCACCTTTCTACCCGGCAAGGGTTTCCAATACAACGATTAGCGGGACTCAAGCCCCGCTATCTAGCGATTTGGGGATGGGAAAATTGTAACCTTCCAGTTAGATAAGGGGACAGGCATTTCCTCCACTGCCAAGTGCCAATGATCGCATCGCAGCAGTTCATCAGAAATGCGATTTTTAATTGTCGCGGTCTCTAATTTTGTTTCGTAATTCATCGGTTTTCCGAATCCCGTCACTTTGGTGCCTGTAATTGCGTTTATCGAGCGAAAAGAATCAAGCAGACGCCTCGCCCGAACAATGTCGTTTGAAATTTCATTTTTCTCCTCAACTGCCGCAAACTCATTAGGCCGACTTTCTTTTCGACAGAGACCTTCCGACGGGTGCACGTCAGCGATAGGGAATATGGCATGTTTCGAATGGATTAGTGATTTTTTTCCATTTTCCTATAACCACCTTCCACTAACACGCACTAACGGAAGCAATGCGGCGCATTTCGGCGTGCGCTTGTGGTTTGAGCAATTTCATGATGATGTGCTCATTCACGAATTGCAACATTCTACTGTGTAATAGCAGCAGTGCAACGCTGCTAACTCCACACAATGTTTTTCCATTCACTGGAACATTTTACGATCCGAAGATGATAAAACCTTTTTCAACCAGCGTTACTGGTGAACGCATTAACCAAATAAAAACAGGTCAAGAATCTTGACCCTCGTTGCGGTCGGCGCGGAGCGTTTGGACACGAGGTTCGTGTCCTTGACTGAAGTTTTTCGTCGCTCATCATCGCATGCTTCGAAGAACGTTTCGGCGCGTTCCCACGTGACTGCGAGCGGAGATTAGTCAGTGGAAGACTAGTTGGTGAAGGCGTTCGATTGCTTGCTAGTTTTTTGGTAGATGGATGGTATTTGCGAACCATTGGGCGACTGGGGTTGACGTTTTCTTACATCCCCCAAAACTGTCGAAGGTTGGACGTGGACGCGTGGTGCGATGAATTTTTCCATCGGTTTAATGGAAGTTCGGTACCATCTACTGTGGAGTAATAACCTACATAATAGAAAAAAAAAGTGTATAAGTCGTGCGAGGCAGCTGCAAGTGATACTTTTGAAATGATGGTCTATGGCACGTAAAAGCCTTTGGCCTGTAAAAAATCTGGTGAGGTGCCTTCGCTAGCCTTCCACAACCGGTTGTCTTGAAGGGACAACGAGTTCATTTGATCAGTCGACGATTGAAACCTGCACCCATGTTCGAACGAGCGCTGAAGTTGAAGGCCCTACCACCCCAGGAATGCGCCTGGTAACGAATGCCAGTCCGATTGCGTTGTCTGCGATCGATGCGGAGAGCCTACATATATAGGCGTGTGTTTGAAATCCTTCGTTGTGCGAGAATGCGCGACCCGCGAACGTGCGTGCGTTGGTGGATAAAAAAAGCAATTGCTTGAAGCATTCGAAGGTGCTGCATTGCCCTAACTGCTGCTCCGAATATTCTACCCACGTCCAAATGTTTGTGGGCTACATAGGTGCACAATGGGATGTTAGTTCTGAAGCAACCTTCTAACCCACACGGGTACACTTTGAATTATTTTATTGAAGCTGTAAATCGCCTTGAAAATGTACGACTGTAGTTTAATTTAAATCCTTAAGTATATGCAGGGTAAAGCTATTTACTCGGGAAAGTAAAAGTAATGAAGTTTGCCATCACTGCTTAAGGCTTCATAAATAATATTGAGTAGGTTTTTCCAGACCATGTATATGCCTCAGATTCGTTTTGCGATTCAAATTAAAAAAATCTAAAACTCTTGACAAGAAAAAACTTGTAGTCAATTAACGTTCTCCACCATCGAATGAGTTTTCTCGAATAAGAAGAACGACAGTCGAAGTGATCATAAATCATCGCTCGATGGTTTTTTACTGATCCATCCACTAATCTGCAAAAAAAAATCGAGGCAAGAGGGTATAGTGAGTCGATCACGGTTGAATAATTATTGCTCATCGTTTGAAGTGGCCGGAATAATTATTATTTACACCAGCAGAGGCTGGAATGTGCCAAACCAAAAGTTGACTTCTTCGCTCATTGCTATTTATCGTGCTCGCCCCCCGTTTGCCGAAATCACAGAGAAATCAAATGTAATGCTTCCGCCACTCACGTTTGGCTTCCGATGGTGCGGTGGGGGTTGTCAATAAATGAGCTCACCTTCACACTGCGAGTACAACACTGCGTTTCAGCATTGAATTAATGAGCGAATAATTGCCGTTCAACACCCACTGCACCTCAGTTGTGGAGGAGTTTTGTTGCATTCATGGTTCCATCCTTCGCAGACCCTACTCCCTTACTTGGCGAGCTGCTTGAATCATCATAATCGATTGGTAGCGCCGATGGGAACATAATTGCTCAACGTGAAGTTCGATTGGCGTGCCTTCCCGAGGGAGGGCGTTTTTTTATGTCCGTAAGGGTGTCTTTGTGTCAATTCAGAAGGCTACGCGAAAGTCTGCATTGGCTTGCCAGCAACCAAACCAACGACGCGAGTTATACAATTCATCTATTCCTTGGCGTCCGGTTTAGCGA
>JAOEFI010000006.1:33846088-33870673 GCA_034621735.1 Anopheles plumbeus
CTGCATTGGCTTGCCAGCAACCAAACCAACGACGCGAGTTATACAATTCATCTATTCCTTGGCGTCCGGTTTAGCGATAGGTGATGACTCTAAGTATGTTTGTGCAATCGATTGAGATGTTTTGCTATAAAAAGTTTCAGACACAACGGTTTAAGCCGTTTCGGGCGGTTAAAAGTTCTGAAGGCGCAAACTATGCATCATAGCAATGGCACTTCCTGCAGCCTCAAACAACCGCCAGCGTATTCTTTAACGTGTGAATGTGCGTTGGCTTCTTGCGCAATGAAATCTTCGGCGGAGGCACACGAAAGGAAACGAAGCAGCGCTTGCGCTGTGAATTCTAATTTTATGCACTACAAACCAACAACACGATCCGCTTCTTCGCATCCGATATGGGGTGTGTTTCTTCGCCCCCAGGTGTCCTCCGTTCAATGTGCAACAGCGACCCGGGGGGCGGGGGAGGATCTATGCAAATTGTTTACACCCTACGCAACCGTGGTCTGCGGGGACCACCACATACCGCCCCACCTCAAGCACTCTGCTACTCACTCGCTTCCGCATCGCGGCCGTCTTTGGGTCTTTGGTTAAACAATAGAATTTTAAATCGGAAAATTAAGCCTCGTCTCGTTTTCTTTCTCTTTCTCTTCGTAAAAACGGTGTGTATCCGTAGCGTAGTGTGTTTACTTCTCCCACCTACCTTCTGCAGCATCTAATTTCTTTTTTCTTATACGCGATTTCCTTTTAGGTTCACTTAAAACGTCATTCATCGAAGGCAGCACCTTCAACGTTTCATGGCACCTGGCGTATCCTCATCGGGTAAGGGCGATGGTTGTTTACTCTCCGGTGGTAAAATGGTGTGTGCGTCGGAAAATCCGATGCTGAAGATTCCTATCAGGCTCACTTTCACAGAACGGGGTGAAAAAGAGTGAAAAACGCATGGAAGATGCGATCATAGATGGGCGTTCATCATTTCGTTCGCATTTTTTTTACCCTGTATCGGTCTTCATTCTAAATCGAACTATAAATCCAA
The DNA here is from genome assembly GCA_034621735.1 of Anopheles plumbeus. Classification (NCBI taxonomy): domain Eukaryota; kingdom Metazoa; phylum Arthropoda; class Insecta; order Diptera; family Culicidae; genus Anopheles; species Anopheles plumbeus. The sequence continues at coordinate 33,847,116 of JAOEFI010000006.1, forward strand.
ACCGAGGGAGGAACCCAACCGTGACCGGAGCAGGTTGTAATCGTCAGCAAGGTGATTTTCAACACGATCGAATACGAGCAGAATGTTCCATTGTTTCGATTCTGCCTGGTTTCCAACCTTTTCCGCCAGATTTCTAACGGAATCGGAGGGTTAGAATTGTCAAAAAACTTTCCACCGTGACCTCTTGGATCATTTTGTCCGGCTAAAAACCACCATCGTCCAGCGGACTTTTCGCTGGAGAATTGTAAATGTTTCACGCCGGAGCGCGGTTCTAAATTGCTTCGTGCGGCAATTAGGCGTCTGTTTTACCGCAGCAATATATTCCACAACGACGAAATCGGAGGCCAGGGAACCGAAACAGCAGCCACCAGAAGACAAGAAGGAATAGAGAGAACGCCGATGCCGGTGGCGTTACGGTTCTCTTTACGGTTGTTTCTGTTTTGCTCTTGGTTGGCGTTCCTTTTTGACACCCGACGAAACGTTTTCCGCCGGCCAAATGTCATTGACAGCGAAGAAGTCGTTCCCGGAACCGTTGTTCCAATTCATTGGAGGGCCTTCTTTTTTTTTCGTGCGCCCTTAAACCAAGGCAGTTCGTTCATGTTTTCTGACAAAAGCCGTATATACATTACGTAAGGCACTGCGATCTTGTGTTCACCGTTACGTGGCCACAGGTTGTTGCTGGCTGGTCAATCGGTTGCAGCCGAAGATGAAATGTTAGGACAACCTATTAGCCACTTTAGCTCGATTCGGTTACGACGGGCGTGGAATCGGGGTGTGAAAACGGGCGTTTAAAAATAGGTTCTCTAAGTCATCGTGGCGATCATCTTCGTTGTAGAAAATATACAACGTAATTCACACAATCCTCCGCAAGCAACGGGCCCCACCAAGAGATGATGATCGAGAGGATTACGAAGCGCGAATAGGAGGTTTTTCCTTCCGCAGTTGCCTACGATATGCTCGATCCAATCATCCGCCGATCGGGAAGCGATATTTGTACATCTTTTCGTAAAAGCTCTTCGATCGATGGGCCGTGTGTATTACGCTAACTTTCACGTAACGTATGAGTTCTGGTGTGATATTTATATGATTTGATTGCATGACTGCAGATTGCAGCATCCGTTATTGGAGAACAATTCAAGGTATTTAGCGAACATGCCTCTATTTTGGATGGATGTTGCAAAGTCTTGTACTTGGTTTTTTAAGTTCAGCCCTTTGTGTCAGTTATTCTCGAAACTTTATTCACGCTGACACGCATTCATGCTGATGATACTAAGGAAACGAAACACATCCAAACTAAAAGTAGTGCCATTCCCAAGCCCATTCCGAGGACACTGGCTGCCCCATTGTGTGGTCCGGGAGTGGTGGTGATAACAGGTGCCACCGTGACGCCAACGTCCGTGCTGGCTTTCGTGTTGCACCCGCGGAAGAGACAAACCTCACAGGCGGAGGCCGAGGCACACTCAACTTCGCGCGCTTCCGTCGAGCACTTGCGTACCGTGTCTCCGTTCGATTGTACGGTCGTGTAGCACTTGTTGGCTGGATCGTACGTGGGGCACTCGGTGGGCGTCCCGCCCTGGAGAGTCTTGCAGGATTCGCCGTCCGTACGGGAATCACACTGGAAGCACACCATTGGAGCCACCGGATACTGGGCCGTGTTACAGTTGACCGTCGTCGAACCGCATAGCAGACATTTGTCACCGCGAGTGCAAGCGCCCTGCTCGGACGCGTTAAGATCAGTCATGCAGCCCCTCTCGGTCACGCTGGAAGTCGCGCCTACGTCGTCGACGAGACGACTGTAGCAGGCGGCGTTGGTCGGATTGGCACAGGGCTCCGCCGGTACGCTCGTCGCTTGCTCCCGACACAGCGGATTCAAGCTGCTGCGACACTGGACACAGCTCCCGCTCGTCCCGTACGCCATCGGATCGTTGCATCCCGCCGTGGAGCAAGTTCTGCAGAGCCCCGAACTAACACTGCAGACGGAAAGTTCCGCCGCCGTGAGCGAACTGCGACAGTCCAGCCGGAGCAGCTGCCCGCTAATGTCCGTCTGCAGGATGCAGCCATCGTTGGCCTCATAGTCCGGGCAGTACTCGAGCCGGATGGACTGGTGCGAGACGCAGGGCGGGTTGGCGCAGCGGTAGCACTGCTGTCGGGACGCCGGGAAGTTGCCCGTATTGCAACGATTCGTCGAGCAACGTTGGCACGTGGAGCTGGCCGTCGTCGTACACTGGGACGACACCTCCGCTGGCATGGCGGCCAAACAGCCTCGGCGAACGGTGCTCCTTCCGCCGCTGCTGGCCGCGATGATGGCCGTGGCACAGCTTGTACAGCGAGCGAACGTCGATAGAACCGCCGGGTTTGTGGCACACCGCGGATCGGTGGACGAGTCGCATGATCTGGAATTGAGACGAGTTTGAGATCCTCCGTCGATTCTTCGTCGAGCCTAATGAACCTACAAGCACTCGACGTAGTCGAAGGTCACCTCGGCAGCGTTACAGTTGTCAGTGGCGCAGAACTGACACCGGTTGCTGCTGGCGGTACAGAAGGTTCGCTCCGTTTCGGTCAACAGCGAGCGACAGGTGCGCCTGCGGGTTCCACTCTGCAGCAGCTGCACGCAGTCGTCCCACGGATTGGGGCAGTATGCGTTGGCCGTGGTGCCTACGGTGCAACGGCGCCGATCGGAAGGGAAGACCTGCGAGTTGCATCCTTCACCGCCTGCCTCGATGCCACAGGTGGCACAGTTGCGCCCATCATACGAACAGCTTAGCAGATCGGATCCTGCGCTGATACAACCACGTTCGGTGACTGATCCGATCTAAAAAAAAATTCAAGCGACATTACAGAGAAGTATATGGAACAGTGTGTACTCACTATTTTAGTGTAGCACTGAGCGTCCGAGAGAATTTCTGTCGAAGGCGCCGGACACTGCACGATCGAAAGGGCCCCGGCAGCTGGCGCTATGCACGTGGCATCCGCCACAGAGGAACAGTGCGCGCACCGATGGTCCGCCCGTGACTGCAGGTTGCATTCCGATTCGCTGCAAATCGCACACTCAGGGCCCTTGGACTGTGCTTCCCGGCATGACCGCAACTCCGTCGTCGTGAGCTCCGAGATGCAACCACGTCGGGAAGGGTTAACTGAGGAGGAGAATTGTAGAACTGTGAGTCGTTCAGTACTCACTGAAGGAGATAGGAAAAGATCATACATCCTTGGAATGCACTGAAGCAATCATCATCGAAATGGCGGCAGGTGGCAATATTGACGCTCGATTTGCTACACCCGGTTCCCTCGCACCGGTAGCATTTTCGTTGGTTTCCGGCCACGCTGTTGCTGGCACTGAAGCGTACACCGTTACAATTATTTTTCCTACAGAAGGCACACTGGGCCGGATTGGCCTGGCAGTAGGCTGCATCCACCGAAGACATTGCTTTTTCGCACGCCTTCATTACGTTTCCTGTAACGGGCGGGAAAATGGCGGAGATTAACGGACAGACAACCTTTAGGTTTTTTGTGTGAAATTCGTTGCTTTTAGATTGCGCACCATTCGCCCGCTTCAGCGTAACACAGACATCGTACGGATCGTCACAGTACGCCGTCGTGGTGGCATCCGAGTCGCAGGCGGCATCATTTTCGCAACGAATGCACTGCTGACGATCGGTGGGGAACTCTAGCTTATTGCAGCCGGCACCAGCGCACGTGGCACAGTCCGCTCCGCTGCACCTATCTACATCGCTCTGGGAGGAAATGCAGCCCCGCTCGGTGACGCTCCCAATCTGCCAGAGAGAAATGTGAAACAATATGTTAATTCATTGCCATCCGTTTTGGGGACCTTCTTCGCACGGTTTACCACACGACTGTAGCATTGGACCGCCGTCAGATCTACACGGGTCACCGCAGGACACTGGGTCTCCGGTAGCCGGCCCGGATTGGAAACGCAGTCCGCTGTCGCCACGGATGAACAAACGGCACACCTATGCCTGGGACTGCTGACTTCGTTGCACAGATCGTCCGATTGACACGAAATGCAATCGTCTGCGATACAAGTTGATATCGATGCCTGCGTTAGACAGCCTCGTTCCGTTGCTAAAACTGCAAAGGCACACACACACACACACACGGACACGGCACAGTTTAATTCGAACGTCCATCAAAAGGAAAGGATTATGTTGCATTGCTTCGACAGCTTACGGTTGGTGGCGTCGAACTTGGTGTAGCACAAGTCGTTCACATTCGGACAGCTGATGACGGTGCCCATGGTGGACGCTTTGGTACAGGCTTCTTCCCCACTGCAGCTGTAGCAGTCCCTCGCTTCCACCACCGAGTGCGACCAAAGGGAGGCGGAGGTCGCGAAAAATAGCACCGCCGGGAGGAACATCCTTCCGGAATAGGGTTTCACCTTGACGATACACACGAAAAACACACACTCGCGCGCGTCGGTGAAGCTGGAGCTGGTAAGCGGTCGTCGTTCCGTTCCGTTGTTCTCCAGCGAATGCCCGTCGTCCGACGTCGAATTTATAACCAACTCGCGGTCGTAGCGAGCGGTCGTTTGGAAAGGGCCCTTCAAAGGGCTTTCTTCGGCACTCGATTCTTAATCGATTGGATACGAAGTTGACTTTTTGATAAAAAGCGGTGCAATCTGAGCAAGTACCCACTAGTATGTACTTCCAGCAGGGGGCTGATTCCGGTGGTGACATGGCGCAAGATAACGCAGGAGTGCGCGAACTGAAGGGATGTGAATTGAATGTAAATATTGTTCTGCTCCTTACCGTAGGGTGGTTTCCGGCTCGAGGTACTCGACGCCAAGGAGAAACCGGTGCTGAATCTGACACCGAGCAGCAAGGAGAAACGATTTGTGCGTGATGACGCAACGTGAGTATCTAGTCGGCCTAGCAGCACGTGTCGGAACCTTTTGACGATTGCTTCTCATCCCGCAACAACATTTCAGAGCGCAACAGTTCCAGGTGTCGCTGCCGAGAAACTTCACCTGTCGGGACTGCACGATCCGGTTGGTCCGGCAGGCAGACGAATGGGGCGGGAACTATCGCTTCTGGTCGTGCGCCGATGTGGACATCGTGCCGCGGCGGGAACATCACGAGACCTGCTCCGGCCACGGCAAGTTCATCGCGCGCTGCAAGTGCGACAAAAAGTACTACGGGCAGCGGTGCGAGTTCTGGGACGAGTGTGTCTCCAACCAGGACTGCGGCATTCAGGGGACGTGCGTGGATCTGGGAGGTACTTCCCTGCCCCGCCGTCAGTGCTACTGCCGCCTGGGATGGTTCGGCCCAGGGTGCAACAAGAGTAAGTTTCTCGAGGGAGAACTAACTCAAGATCCGTAACATAATTACTACACGTTTCGCTTGGTTTCTCTCCGTGCCCACCCAGAATCGCCGATCAAATCCACCGATATCGACTACTCTGTGTACAAAGCGAAGACTCTCTCGCCGGATCTGAATCTCTACTGGCGGGTGCTGACAGATCAGAGCGAGATCGAGGTGATCCTCAGGGTGAACGGTACGTCCTGGGTAGCGTTGGGCCTGAGGCCTCGGAAAATGACTGCCGAATGTAAAAACTTCCCCCTGATTGGCGGTGGAGCCTCGGGCGCGGCGGAAAGAGGTGCTGCCGAACCGGAACCGACCAGTGAACCCACATCCGAACCAGGTTAGATGCGAAAAGCTGTCGCATGAGACACGTTTTCAAGTTTAATTGAATTTTTTTTTTTTCAATGAAGAACCTAAATCGGAACCTGAACCAGGTGCGGAACCAGGAGCTGAGCCTGGGGCGGAACCTGGGGCGGAACCTGGAACGGAACCCGGTGCGGAACCTGGAGCGGAACCGGGTAAGTTGATCACAAACGGAAGCAGTTACAAATACGTTGTTGTCCGTATACCATTATAGAATCGAAAAATAATCGAATGTTGTTGTGTTGCTTTGAACTCGCGATATCACAAAATTTGATAAATATTTGCAAATCTTGATAAAGTCCCCATTCGCTTGTTTACTGTGCACTTACTTCTGCCTACCTTATCGCAACCAACCACTTACTTCCCCGGAACTGTCTGTAAAGTGTAGTGTAAAGAATCGTTGTTTTTAAATATCGCTTGAGGGAATATACCTTCCCTTTATGCGAGTGTTTTGGATGACGCTTGGTTTTGCGTACTCGGGTTTTGATCCGCCAATTTCATTCATTCTTCGTACAGAGCCGCCGAAGTCGGAACCCGAACCTTCGTCGGAACCAGGTGCAGAACCCAGCTCAGAACCAGGTGAGAGGGAAATTGTGTGTGATTTACCGCAAGTTTCTAAAAACTTTGATCTTTCTTTTTAATGTGTAGAGCCCAAAGGCAAATCCGAACATGACGCCGATCCCGCCTCGGAGCCAGAACCAGTTAGAGAGCCATCATCCGAGCCTTCCTCTGAGCCAGGTAATTTTTGTGAAAATTTTCCTTGACTGGGCTAGTTTTTCTGCTACAATATTGTAAATCAATGATATGATAATACATTTTTTTTTCTAGAACCCAAAGGAGAACCAACACCAGAGCCAGGCGCTGAACCAAGTGCAGAACCGGGAGCAGAGCCAGAGGCAGCGTCAGGTGAGGATGAATTGCCGTATATGCCTTGAAATGTCCCTAATATAAATATTATATATAAATGGACGTTAAATTTTCGGAACAGAACTCCAATCGGAACCAGAACCTACAGGCGAGCCGGAACCGGAAGGCGCGACTGAACCTACCCCGGAGCCAAAGGGACCGAGGAAAAGGACACAACGTGCCGTAGCCTCAGCTCCCTCTGCTGAACCAGAACCCGAACCAAAGACTGAACCGGCATCGGAACCGATGGCAAAGCCGAAGCCGAAACCGGCGGCTCCGGGACAAACCCTGAAGCTGAATACGTACACTCCACGACACGACTTCAATCCGATGGACTGCACAGACATCGTGATTGGCACGGCCCAGGGGGAGAATCATCGCGTCTGGGACTATTATACACGCGATCGGTCGACTCCTCGGTTGGACACCTTCTGGGGTGGAAAGTCCGACCTGACGGCGTCGGGCGGTTTCGAGAAGGATGGCGTCACGACGATCATCTTCCGGCGCCGTCTGGAAGCGTCCGAACCGACCGACCACGCGATCGTGGACGATCTGATGCACGTGATATGGGCCCGGGGACAGGAACCGGGTGCGTACGTGCACTCTCCTCCGTCTGGGGTCGAAAAGGAAGCCGCCTCGGTGAAGGAGTTCTACCAGCCGGACGAGCTGAAGTACCACGGACATCGGATGCAGCGTGGCGTCACGCAGATCAACTTCCTGGAAGGTGAACGCAAGCTTCCGGTGGCCGCAGCTGCTCCATCCGCTGGTGATGGCGCAGCGGCCACGTCCAACAGTGGCGTGATCGTACCGGCCGACCCGGTTGGCCACGAGCTGGATAACCCGTGCCACGGGTTCTACAAATACCCTCGCACATGTGACCCCGAGCAGGCGAACTGCGAGTACTTCCTCAGCTGGCAGACGGTCGCCCGCGGCGAAGCGATCCATTTCCACCTGGAGACGAAGAACACGGCCATCTGGACCGGGGTGGGCTTCAGCGACGATCAGCGGATGTCCCAGACGGACGCCATCATCGGATGGGTGGACAAAAGCGGCCGGCCATTCCTGATGGACACCTGGATTAACGGGTACTCGGCGCCGAAGCTGGATGACCGGCAGGACCTCTACAACGCGTCTGGAGCCATCCAGAACGGGCGCACCGTGCTGGACTTCACGCGCAAGCGCATCACGGGCGACGAGAGCGATCTTGCCTTCACCGAGGATCGCTGTCTGTATCTCATGTTCCCGATCGAGGGCGGGGCGTTCAATCCGGTAAACAAAAAGCTGGGCAAGCACGGTTCCGTCCCGGTGGTGACGGATACGCGCGTCTGCATGAAATCGTGCTCGAAAATGTTCGAGCAGCTGCTGACGGTGGCTGCAACGCCAGCCCCCGATCGGATCGCCTACGGTGCGTCGATCAAGCTGACGAACTTGGCATCCGGGTTCCAGGTGCCTAGCAGCGGTACACCCGAGCACCGCGACCTGTCGAAGTCGGTCACGGATACGTTCAACGGAGTGCTGAAGCAGGTGCCAGGATTCTACCGAACCGATGTGATGGACTTCGAAAAGTAAGTATGAAGCATGGATCCTTCGAAACTATACAAACATCTGTCTTATATATTTGTCCCCTTCAGAGATACCGATGGTAGTGTCGTGGTGAAGATGAACATCCTCGTCGATAAGGAGGCGAAAGACGGCAGCAGGAACGCACTGGCCGACGACCCGGCCAAGCTGGAACTGACCATCCACAACCTGATGGTGAACAATCTTTCGTCGGGCAAAGTGGGGGCGTTCTCTGTCGATCCCTCGTATCTGGAATTCACGCAGCTCGATGGTAAGAGATCCCTCGACTGATGAACCGCGAAGATCGCCGTACTTAAAAGCATTTTCTCCCTCGCAGGACAAGCATCGTCACCCAAAGAGGAGTACGACCTGCTTCCGGCCGGTGTTCGTCTGTATCTGATTCTGGGCTGCATAGCGGCACTTGTGTTTATCGCCATCATTCAGGCTACCTGTACAATTGTTAAAACCAGACGAACCAATCGGTTGAAGGTAGGATATTTGGCGACAAAGCAATACAAAGTGAGATGGCAATGGCATATGTTTTTTTTGTCACCAAACAGGACCAACTGATTCCGAATTCGGCGTGGAAGGACTACTCAGCGAACACTAACTACGCGTTCGACAACTTCGAGCCGGAAAGCAAGTCGCACGGCAAGGCACGCACATCCGAACGCGGCTACAGCAATGGCAACAGTCAGCAAACCACGCTACAGATGTCCCACTCGCCCAACAAGTCGCAGTACTACGAGATCGACCGGACGGACGGCGCCGGAATGCCGCCACATCGCGGCCCTGGCGACCATCGGAATGGCAACTCGAGTTACCCGCATCCGCCTCAGCATCAGTCGGGACCGCAACCTCGCCACGGCTACGACCGAACCGGCGATCGGCCTTCGTACGCCGACCGTGCCTACTCTTTACCGCGACCAATGCACCAGCAGCAACAAATGCAACAGCAGCAGCAGCAGCGACACCAGCAGGAGATGCAATCGCGCCCCGCGAACGACTACTACACGCAGGATCGCCGAGGCAAGGGCCGCAACAATGGCGGCCATTACGCACCGTCCGGGAACGGGCAGCAGCACCACCAGCAACAACAGCAGCAGCACCACCCCCATCGAGCCGCGCCCGATTCGTCCGATCTATACTTCACACCGACGCAGCGAAAGTACTCCGGCGAAGTGGTGCGGGTGTTTGTCGACTACAACAAGGACAAGAAGTAGATCCCTGTCCCGTCTGTGTGTCATGTTTAGCTTTTCTTCTCCTCAACCTTTTGCCTGAACTGAAAGAACCTTTTGAACTATCTCGACACAAGCGACCAGTTTCTACATTCTTAACAACTTAAACAAAGAACACAAATACTCCCGAATCGATGAACGCTGGCGGGGGTCCGTCGACTGTATATAACATGTTTTATTATTTGTTCAAAATTATAGCCCTGCTACCACGTCACTTTTGCAGCGTAGCGTTTAGTTACATATGTTTTTATTTGACTTTTCTGTTTTAATTCTGTTCATTTATCAATTAACTGTATAGGTAAGACAAGACTATCCGGCCTTTTCTGTGGCGAGTCAGTGTATTTTTCCTCTGTTAAGGGTAGCATTCGAAGTATCGGGTTCGAAGTGGCGCATGCTGTGTTTTGTGCATGTAGATAGATGGAAAACAGGTAAGGGATGGAATCTGATTCTATCTCCATCCTCGTTTCGTTTAGCGATCGATGACAAGAAGAAACGTGTAAGTGAGAGACCGTTTGAGAGGAAAATTACTGCCCCCGTGGGCGAAAAGGCGAACCTTGATATGGGATACTTTCAAATAAATTTTAGCTAATCGATACAGTCGAGCGAACAACATACACACAAGCAGAGGAAGCGCACAAGGGCGAATTGTATTAATGAAATTTCCCATAACGTAGAGCAAGGTAGATCGAAAAGGAAAAAACAGGAATCAAAATCGAACGCACACGTTAAACAGTGCCCAAATGCCAGTTATGCGTCTCCGCGCACGGAAAGCTCGCACGGATCCATATTTTAATCTCTTGTTATAACAATAGGGTGGTAAACGAAACTAAATAAAAAAAGAAAAAACCTATGGAAACCATTCAGCCACCGCGTCCGATGCGCCTTTTAATGAATTAGCAGCTCAACTGTTCCTGCCTTGGAATGTCCTAGTGTTCCAGCGCAGAGCAGAGCAATTTGTTCGTCTCACAGCAGCACAACGGATTCATCGACGGTGTGTAGGAATCGACCCTATACACATTCAGGTGTCGCGTAATTTTGTCGTGTACGAGCACGACCGACACTCGCATGGCTTGATTTCGCCTCAATTTATGTCGCCCGCGCGTGTAATCTTTTGTCTCCACCATCGTTGGTGTAGGTTTCATGGGACGGGTTGCGCAATCGATTCCCTAAAGAGTGGAATGTAGCCAGTTATTCCTTTCACCCTTCTCACCCACCCTATCTCCCAGTGCGTATGAAACAATAGCACAACTTGGGAATCATTACACAGGGCGCCGCAGGATCGTCGACCCACCACTTTCTTTCGATCTGTAGATAAAACCCATTCGGTGGGTTTCGTTTTTCGATTGGTTCGTGACTGCACACTCCTTTTCAATCTACTACCACTCTCGCAAAGGAGTGTGGGCCCGCTGAAATGCGTTTAATGGTGAAACCCACGGGAGAGGAGGGGAAGCAAAACTGGAGCGGAATAAGTTAAACCCCCGGAGGGCCCATCTGTGGTTGATAGATGACACCATTTGTATTTTGGTTTGTTTCTGGCTCAGAAACAACCTGTCCAGGCGCATACAGCTACAAGCCATCCAGTGGGGGTCTCCATTAAACCAAGGCCGGTTTATCTGGAGCACCGGTACCACACCGCACTAAAGTTTTATTTACGCTACTCTTTTCCCTACTTCTTTACCAGCGTGTGTCAAACGTGCCGTCGGGTGGTGGCTTGCCTAAGGCGTTAATTTGTCGCTCTGTGAATGATAGACCTACGATGAAGGCCTTGGCTAGTTCCTTTTTTTCTGGACCGCCGTCAGGTACGTTTTATGGTAGGACAGAAGCAACAAAAAGGAAAACGATCTGTTTCAATAATGGCAAAAACCATAATCAACCAACAAACCTACCACTATTTAAATGCGGTGGCCTGCGTGGTTTTTGGTGTCCGGTCCGGACGAAGGAGGTTTCGATTGCTCTTGTACCGTTTGAAGCTGGCGGCTCGCCATAAGTGTCAAATAAAACCACCGAAACGGGTTACCGCCGTGTAAAGTATGTAAAGGGCGTGCGCCCACAAATGTGGAGTTGTTGAGGTTCCACCTCGCCGCGAGTGCCCATTACGTAAAAAATGGTTCGCGGACGACAAATCGATCTAAAGTGGCAAGACTTTGCGTGTGTGTACATTCCTGCGAAGTGTACGAACACGTTCCAGCAAAGATATTTTGTTTTGGAAAAGTATTTGAATAAAACAATTTGCTCAACAACCCAATCGACGTGGGCAGGACATTTGCAACTGCTCTAGTAGCACAGATCGATCGATTTCGTCGGTTTTGATAATGTTTTTTAAATGTACTGTACGACATTACACATCTCACTGCCCTAGATCAACACGAGGAATCAAAAACGATTCCCATACTCGAACACAGTCGGTTGAATTGAAGATGAACTACAAGCTCGATCAAATGCACCGAACGAAAGACTTCATCCCAAAGGCGACGAACCCGTGAAGTGCTCGCCATGAAGGTGCTGAGTGGTTGCGGTAGGTCACTGCGAGCTGGAAGGCAATTGCAACGCCGCGACACCGATACGTTATCGGTCGCACGCGAACCAGTCTCGTCGTATTTTGGACGGTGCAGCATGTGGCGAACGCCTCCACCACCACCACCATCACCATGCGCGCTTAACATACTCTGAAATCAGGTTTGAAAAACTGTCCCCACCAGCAGCATCAAACTGACCTGCAACCGGTGCATCGTTCGTCCATCTGCAGCAGCAGCCGATTGCATCATTGGCATTTTAGTTGGAGCAATTGCGGCAAAAAGAGATCAATTCATTAGCCTGGCCCCTGGCAAACGGCCTCGCCGAGGTTTGGAACATGCTGGACGTGGGGTTTCACAGCTCTTGATTCGTTATCGAAGAGGATTTTTGTAATTTTTTCGCTACCATCAATTTGCCCGCGTCGTGGGGTAATGAACCCAAATTAAACGCAACGCTACGCCGTACTTGATGTTGTGGCGATGAACCTTCATAAGGCACCATCGGTTCCACTTGTATTGGAAAACCGCTGAAGTAAAATTTCCACCGATTAGGCACATTTTGCCAGTAATGCTTTGAAGCGAGGATAATGGGACAAATCTCAAGAAACAGAACGTTTGTCTGCACTACGATAGTAGAAAAGATATTCGAATAAAATTACCGGCTGCACAGAAAAGCGCCGTTACACAATTAATGTTCACATTGAAACCACTACGAAGAGCGCTAGTAAGGCGCACATATGCTGATTATCATAATCTTTGTTTAGGACTTGCATGAAAAACTAAACCTATCCTTCGTCATCTCGTCAAAGTAAAAAAAGCGATACGACGTGTTCGATAAGATCGTCTACACGACAAGATAACTGGATCGCATTTAATTGCCTTCGGTACGCGAGTGGCTTTTGAGCAATTTTTCACAGCTTCATCGCCACGTGCAACCGATTACATAGATCAACCATCGATGAAAAGCGAACTTATCAAGATGGAAAACAAATGAAAGGATGGATGTATTCCACCGATTAGCATATCACATTTCTAGCACATATATATAACAGTGAAAAAGCTTAATGGAAATAAGAAGAATCCATTCGCCTCGCATCGATAAAGATTTTGCTACAGATTGAGAAAATTACTTTCTTCCTCATGCGGGAAAAGTGCAAACCACTTTAGGAGCATCATAAAGTTTCATTGTGCAATTTTGCACAGGATTTTTATGTCAAACTTAATACGATTACGTTTATTGTGGAATCGCTCATTCTCTCCGTGTGTAAAAATGGGCTTTCATTCCAACCCCGGCCCCCGCACCCCCTCCCCCACATTTCTCACATCTGAGACTGCCGGAGCGGCAGGTTAATTAATCATACCATCCCAATCTGTGTGTGTCTCATGTTCCATCGAGTTCCATGCTGTCCGCCTGCCGCCTGACAATGCCAGGCCATCGGGGATGTCGGGTTCGGACGAGGTTGCTCTTGTTTTGTTGCCGAAGCATTATGTCTTTCATTATCCACACTGGCGGAGGAGGCGGGGGCTTGGCGGGGGGATTGCGCAGGGCAGACAAGGAATCCATCGCATACCGTTTTGCATCCCCATAACGTACGCTTCTGTTGCTGCTGCTGCTGCTGACATAATGGGAAATTGGACGGCTTGCATAACCATACCCGAAAAAATAATTCCCCAAATGCTAGCCGTTCGCAATTGAAAGAAGAAAAAAAAAACTTTCCTTTCAGTCGTATTTTCTTTTTCGCTTTTGTCCCTCCACCGAATCTCGTGCTTTTCTCCGCTTTCTTCCCGATCGCCGAAACGGTCGTTATATGTCGGTCGGTCGGGTGATAATTCGAAAATTCGAAATCCTACGTACTTTGAAACGATCAAGTGACGACGATTTAAAACTTTCCGGTAGTTTGCATCAAGCACTTTGCTTTTCACACTTTACGTCAGTTCTAAGGGGTGTTTCGATCGAAGGAAACACCGCCTATGAGCGAAACTAGATGGGGAAGAATTTGCCACCAAACACGATGGGTGTGATCGTGATGTGTTGTTTTAATCCATCGCCCAGTTTTCACCTCGCGCACCGCGTTTTCATCCGTTTCATCACTTTCACTACACATGGGAAAAATCAGCCCTTCAATGTGCAAATGATGATCGCGTTTACCGTGCATCAAAAGCAATTGCTGCATTCCAGACACACACACGCGTACGCTGGAACACGTGGGATACGTAGACAACTGCACGTGTTTCACAATTAATGGGCCAGTGACTTGCGCCAACAGGAAGTGCCACGAGCTGCCTACGAAGCTGCTCCCTGTAACCCTTCTCTCGAAGTAACCTTTGAAGCGATCGCAGCATCAGGAAGAAAGAAAATGGGACCGGAACGAACGAAGGCAGAAGGTGGAAAAGCGGGGGAGAAGCAAGGCAAAGCCAGTTCCGAAAGGCGGACCACTTGCAACCGATCGACAAGAGATAGGCATAACATGCAAATTATGCTCAACGAACCTCGGTAAATCTACAAACAACCCGATCCATCCTGGCGGTGGTTGAGGGTTCGGAAAATATAACAAACGGCGCCCCACTACGGCCCAGACATCGTTGTGCGAGTTACATCCGGTAATGGGTGAATAGTGTGAAACGATTCAAGGATGTATCCAACCGTCCCGTGTTGGTGAATAAAACCACATGGCCTAACCACATTCTTTGCGTTCCGTATTCTTGGGCAGGTGAAAATCAAATGTACATAAATTGTTCACAAAAATGTAGATCAAACAATACTTTACCTTGATCTCCGCTGAAGGTCGTTGCCGCTCGCCCGAAGGTACGGCTCGACCATGCACTATTGACGATTGGTTATGACCAGCCGGAGGTCGGCAAGGCAATTTTCCTCCATTACCATCACCGTGAGTGTGCCCTTTTGTACACGCCGAAGTTCGTTCGCCAGCCTTCACTCTTCAGGGGGGAAACCAAACGCTTTCGCTTTCGTTTCAATGTTCCAATTGCTCGCCATAGATTACTGCGCACACCAGCACGAGGCCGGTGTAACGAAAGTGCATATCAAATCTGTCAAAAGCCGGACATAGCTACCGTTTCAGGGTTGGGAACAATCCGGCCAGAGGTGTTTCTTTTTTCAATTCGCAAATTACACGCGATACTTCGGAAAGGTAGTGGAATTTTGGCTAGTTTTGGCACGTACAAGTATAAAATGCCATTTCGACGCGAATGGCCCCGAAAAAAAAGCACGCAGAGTGGCTTCTATTCGCTCCAGCTCGAGTTTGATCTAGCGATGCCATTTCCATCGCATGGTATTTTGTTATCGACTGCATTCCGGCATTCGCGTATCTGTGCTTGCACTTTTCATGACGGGTTTTCTTCTTACCATTAGGTTGGCTTGCCGTCTCTCTTCCTCCATCCTCATGGCATTTCCATCCACCATCGCGTCGGTCGGAAACAGAGATCATATTAGCGTTATTGGTGGGTGCACTTGATGTTTCTGCACTTCCCCCGAAACTCGCGGAATTACACGCAAATGTCTTACTCCGTTCCAGGATGGACGCGGTTGAGTAAGCAATGGAAAGATGCGCGTGATCGCTCGCCTCGATGAAGATGAAATTTTTTCGGAGGAACAGCGGGAAAGGAGAGAAAGGGGGGCACATTTTTTCGGTGGCAGCGAGTAGAGTGGTTCGGAAAAACCAGCAGGTCGAGTGATGAAGAAAATCGAAAACAAAAATACGCGAACGCCCGAAGAAAATCCAACCAACGCTTCGCTGGCTTCATCAGGCTAATCGCGAACGCATTAAAAGCGAAAACAGACACAAATTTGCACAAAACAACCAACACGCTTCCCTGCGCCCCGTACCTGTTGGGTGGAGCAGGAAAAAAGTAGATTCCGAAACTAACGAACGAACGAACGAACGCAGACGGTGAATATAGGCTCAACGCGAGATGCAGCGAACTCAAATAACGAAAAGGCAAACAAATGACTTGCCGGTGTTCGCTTTCGTTCCATTTATTAAGTTTTCTTCGCGGCATCACCCACTTCACGTACGGGCTGCGTAGGATTTGGTGTGCGTTTCTTCTTTCCTTCACTCGCGCGATCACTTTCCCTGTTCAGTATAATCTGCTTTCCCCAGGCGCTTATTTCATCCGCTTCTTGCCCTGCGCTTGCGCTTTGATTGAATTAAGATGAAATGCCAAAGATAGCTCGTCAAGCCAACACACTATCGTTCACGGTATATCTTAAGGATCATATACTACAAATTACAGCAGTTCTAATTAACGACAACAGCATTAGATAACGAAAAACGGAACACTCTATGGCATGTGTATGCCTAATAGGACATAAATTGCATTACCGAATGGAGTCGAATAAAATAAAACATAAGAGGAATAAAGTGAAACAATGCAACTGTTGAAGCTGTCATCTGTCAACGGTCCTACTATCATATTAGCACTAGATCAGCACAAGTACTAATCTAGATCAGTAGAATTAGAACAAGGGAATGACAGACAACTGGAGTAAACGACTAGTTGGAAAACAAGCAGAAAGTAAAGAGACAGACTAATTTTCAACAACTTGCAACACAGTAGAGATTCCCAGTATTCGATACAATATTGTAATATTTTAATGAATAATAAATGAATTTCTGTGGCTCCAACGATATTCGAACTCCAAATGACAAACACAAACCCCATTAACTAGCGCTGGCATTTTGTATTGTCGCAGTGTATGTTACCCTTTTCATAGATCAACCCCTCTCACTTTCCCTTTCTTTGTCTCTCCTTTCAACGTGTGCTTACACTTCAATCTACGCAAAGCCTTCGCATCGTCAAATTGCACCCCAAACGTCGTCATCGTTCGTTCGCTCGTTCGGTGGTTCGTTCGTTCGGCTCTCCATTGCATTATTGGTGGGGTGGGAAAATGCTATGTGCACTACGCCACATGGCCCGTGGAACTTTGGTGGGCCCCGTGGGGGGAAATATAAAACTTTAAATTCGCCCGTACCGGCAGAACATTCGTGCACGGGACATTGAGCATATAACAGCAAGTGATCGCGCCAACGGCACAGCGCAGACGAGTACAGATTGCAGTGAAAAAGGTGTTTGTTAAATCTACTTGTCTTCTCGTGGTCTAGGATTATTGCGAAGTGGAAATCAAGACTATCGGAATGTTCGAGCGCTTTTCCCATTGGCGTCTAGGAAGCTTCCTTAGAGAAAGTAACAGTGTGCGAAGCCAACAGAAGTGTTTAACATCGAGTGTTTTGTTTCCATGAAAGTGTAATAGCAAAACAATAAGCGATTATGTTTTCCGCAGGCAACAAAACATTCGCTGGCAGTGACGCTTGACCCTTAGCAATCTTGAAACTAAAAACGGCGAAATTGAAAGACAAAGTGTGTACCGACCACCAAAAGCCATGACTCTCGTTTTTCATGATCACGTTTTTCAGTGGTTGCGATCATGAAGAAAGGATTTCCTATAGTGTGCGCATAACGGTGTAATGACGCTGATGAGTGCCAAAAAGAAAACGCGAACCATAAGCGACGAAGCGAATTTCGTGATCGAACAGACTGAGCATAGTTTTGGACCTCAAACTGCCCGCGCGAAAACCCAAAGGAAAAGAAAAACAATACTCAAGCACACGGAAAATCGAGAGTTATTTTCCAAACTCCTCGAAACCCCACCGTTTCAGCCCAAACATCAGTTTTCATGTAGCGACTTTGAGGATAATACATGAGTGTGCGAGCGACTTTCCTCGGTGCTGCTGATTCGTAATATGGGATTATAATCGAAAGCATAACAATTAACTAGCGAAAGGAAAGTGCAGCCACCCTGTGCTTCTCTCTCTCTCTCTCTCTCTCTCTCTCTTTCTCTCTCTCTCTCTTTTCTGCTCCTACATCTTTTTCTTGCCATTTTTTTCCCAGCTGTATCCGATCTCATCAGCAGACAGTTCAGCATAATATGGTATCAAGGTTCATGGTACCGCAAATGTTTCCTCTACAGAAGAGTTTAAGACAGAGAGATAGAGAGAGAGATAGAGCGTGAGAGTGAGCGAAAAAGAGAGATAAAAAAAATAGCAGATAATGCAAACTGAACGTACGGTGGGGTGAACCCCCTTTCTCTCTACTACTCTTCTTCGAAGGATCAACCAAGCTTGTAAGATCATTTGGAAGCCAGCTCTTTGTGAGTGCAGAAAGTGGGGAAAGCCAATCGTTAAACATATAGCCACCACCACCACGATTCCGTGGCGAAGTTTGCAAGCGTCCGGCGGCAACAGTTTGTAGTTTACCGCTGTGGACGAAAGAGGTTGAACATTTTATGCTCGAAGCTATTATATTATTGTGGTATTTAGATTCTTTTCTGGGTGCACGTTTACGATCAAGAGAATATTTTTTGTTTAGTGTTTTCCTATATTTTTCCCCCAGTGGATGTGATCTAGTCTGATTAAAATTTGTTTTCCCCCCTAGTGAACGTAGGACCCATACCAGCAATCCTTCGTGCCAACAGTGTAACAGTGCAGGTGACCAACGAGAAGAACAGTTCTGTAAAAATGAGGTGAGATTTGCTACTTCTTTACTTTGCTCTTTGCCTTTTCGAAGGTTGTTTCGAGTTACACATCAGAACCATTAGGAGGAAATTTCATTACTCCAACGGGGGATATTATCGTTTGGAATAAGACAAACGAAAAAACACCCCCGTGACTTAATTTCGACATGCATGCAGTCCCCCCTGGGGGCCATCGTACGGATGCGATTGCAATTTGAAGCTAGCTAAGGTTAGCTCGTTACACGATTGGCCTTAAACATGCCGTGTCCCAGTGCCAGTTGATACAGCTTATGCTGACGACATCACGTCACGCCCCGGGCTGTGGGACACCAAACACTTGGGCTGAACTTGCCGTTGACAGAGAGCCGGGGCCGCTGGTTCCTATTTTCTAACCACACAAACTGTTCAAATAAAGGACGGTTTTTTGTCTGTATTCTCCTAAACATGGACCGGCTAACATACATTTTTAGATGTTGTAATAAATCCTGTAACAAGGCTCTGTCGGTCGCACGATCGGTCGATGTCACTGCGATCGCTCCGTTGACAAAATGATTGGTCATTCGACGCGTCGAAATGTAGCTGATATCAGATTGCCCTCGCATCGTGTGCCAGCACTCATTTATCTTCGCGGTACCTTCACCCGAAAAACAACCGACATGAAATGCCGCGTTTCCTTGCGGTCGTCGTCGTCGTTTGGCGTGCCACGAAAGGTGCCGCACCGTGGTGGACAGATTTTCAAAGCTCGATTGAGCTGGGCGAGCCCACAGCAAAGTCCGCCTCGGAACGCCTCGGGATGGTTTAGTGCCCCAGAAACCGTCACCGCCCCCTGGGGCGATTTGAGGCCCCAGATTTTTTTTCCTTCACCGTGTGGTTTTGTGACCTCCCCGGCTGTGGCTGCATCCCCCGTGAGGCGGTTTCGTCAACGCTCGCGGGGCAGTCGCAGGCCTGAATGCCGAAAAGGAAAGAAAACGGCTTACGTTGCCAAATCGAGCCAAACATCAGAAGAGACAGATCGGCTCGCGCTAGTGAATCATGCCGCCTAGTTTTACAAATCATTAGCAGATCCGGCCCGAAGGAATTGCGAGCCCAATCGGGCAAGTAACTGTAGATCGGGTTGCGGCATGATCATTGACTCATCGAAAGCTAGAAGGCGAAAAATCGGGCGGTACCAACTCATTCTACGGGTTCCCAATGATGCTCCTGAACGCGATCGTCCCCATACATCTGATAGGATATGCAGATGGCAGCTTTCTGCAACCAATTCTAACCAGTGCTTGGCAAGTGTACGTGTTACTGAAAAATCTGCTCGACACACGCATCACATACGCACCCCTTGGATGTTGCATAATCGCGCCCTGAGGACGTGCAAGATGGGATGCCAAAAAAGAGAGGGAATAAAAAAAGCTGATCGCGGTCGGCAGATTCGAATCAAAAGACATCGAGCGTCGCGTAGCGAGGAATCTCAAAACAACGAGATATTACCGCAGGTCCTGCCACTTATCTAATCCCCCCTCACCCGGGGGCCTCCAGGGCTGGACCGGACCCGATCATCGGAACCCGATTCGAAAAGGTCTGGTTTTGGTTCACTGCGTCCAGCGCGAGATGTTTTTAGCCCAGTTTTTCACCTTTTACTTTCGTTTTGCCTCGACTGGAGCCCACTTCTTCTAGAAACCGGGACATGAGTTATGAAGTAACCGCGTATGATGCCTCGCATGCACACCAGCGAGACCCTGCCGCCCCAGCCGTGCTTCTGCCGTTTCTGCCACTACCCCGTCTCCATTCGTTCTACGATTCGATCGATGAAATTTCGAAGGCCGCGAGAAAAAGTGGCAAGAAGATCGTTATTTATTGGCGGTTTTTTTTCTTTTTTTTTCGTTGCGTTTCGCACACATAACTGCCGCCACCAGCAGCTCAAAAGGGTCTGTCGGGTCTCTCCCTTCGATCCTTCGCCGGCCGTTCCCGGCGATCCGTCCATGAATAACACGAACTCGAGCACTCGATGCCGTTCGTTCGTTCGTCGTTCACTGTTTATGTAATCTTTCACCGATATTCTCTTCGCCGCTGTGCAGCTTTCTCTCCTCTCCCTTTCGTCCCGCCAACCTGCTCAAGCCCTTTTTGGGGCATGCCACCCGATGGAACCGATTTTCCACCAGTGTTTGTTTTTCTTCAATTACGAGCTGGTACAAAAAAAAAACCGGACGAACCGGCGGCTCCATTTAGCAGCTGACGGACGAATCTCGATTTTCTCGGCACAGCTCTCGGCGGAAGAGAAAAATATCAATCGCCAAACAAGCCCAGCAACCTGGAGTTAATGTCAATTGACGGGTATCCAGGTCCGCACAGGGTTCCAGAAACCGACATGGACGCGTCCACGCAGACCCACGACCATTTTGTAGGCAACATCAGGCAGCTTCCGAAGGGAATATCTGACAACCTGTTTTTGCACTGCAGTGCTCTCTCTCTCTCTCCCCCTCTCTTTCTCTCTCTCCCTCTCTCTCTCTCTCTCTCTCTCTCTCTCTCTGTGCCTTACTTGCACGAGACGAAATTCCCACGAGCCCGTAGCCCATAACTCCTTCGTCGTAGCAGCAGATTCAGCAAAAGCATCTCCTCGATGCGAACCGCAATTCTGCGCCACCACCAGCATGCCATCTGCGAGTCTGCTTCGAGAAGGTGCTCGTCGTACGTTAAATGAGACTGTATGAAAAGGTGTAACAGTTGAGGTTGCGAGCTTTGGGATAAAGCTGCTTGACGGCAAATTGCTGATAAATGAGCAACAGTGGAGTTCGTAAAGATCATGCCACCAGCACACGTGTCGTGATGAGCCGCGGTCTCGTCTGGCGGTGTGATTAATAAGTCTCAATCCAGCAACAGCTACTAGAAGTCGTCTTACCGTGGTCCGTGGTCTTCGAAGACTGATACGGGGGAAATTAATGGTTTGGTACATTCGAGCATGTCATAAGCTGTACCCGAACCAGTTGGGCAGTAGCCGCAACGTTGAGTAAGAGGCATGACGACGATGTCTTTCCAAACGCTTACCAAACCAATGACAAATGGTATTTTATTAATATTACTTGCACACACACGTCATGGTTCTCTGAAGATGCAGTTGAATGGCAGACCCAGAATGTAGAAGGACACCGATTATTTTAAATATTTCAAATTAGTTGATGATTCGCTTCATATCATATTCGTAACAAAGTACGCTCAATCCGTCCAGGGTTTTTTCTGTACCGCCTACGTTCGACGAATTCCGTACGTCAGGGCCGTCTCATAATGTTCGTTTCCGTCGCCAACGATGTGCAGTGTAAATGGAATCACTGAAGGTGCAGCATCACTCCCACTAGAATTTGTGTTAGGTTTCCATTTACGTTGCCGACAGAAATCGACAAAAAGTGGCTGCCGGGAGAAATGCGAAGGAAGTATAAGTTTTACAAAAATCAACCTATACAAGATTTTATGCATTTTCAAACGCCTATCTCTCTCTCTCTCTATCTCTCTTTCTTCCTGTCTGCAACCTCACTCAAAACTGGTGCTGCTAAATGAAAGGTTTCAATCGAAATCCGCTCGTTCAGTTTCCGGAAGAAGTCAACAAGAAAAGACAAAAGAAACACATTTGAGGAGAAGAAAAACGGAAAACGTACAAAATATGCTGCCCATTAAAGTGCCGCTCCATACTACTACAGCCGTGCAAACGGCATTATGCAGCACTATGCAGCACACTAAACTGCTTTCTGCTTCTTACGAAAGTGAACCAATACCGCGGGGAAATGAAGAAAAAGTCCGGAAAACCTGGCCGGGGCATTAAATTCGAACCTAAAACTGTCATAATGAGGCGGAATACATTTGTCATTCCCGTTTCATGTGTCGTTGCCGTGCTACCACTTTTCCCGGCCCCTTTTCACACTGGGGCTTCTTTGCCTCCATCTTCCCAACTCCAGAGGATCTGTTGAACTGGAAACTTTTAGCGTAGGGTTTTATAACACCTTCGCCGTGCAGGCTTACTGTAGGTGGTTGCTTCGAAGTTCCGTCCTTTTCTAGGCTTCCATAGAAGTTTGAACGACATGTGCCACCGCACGGGAAGCTTTCCCGCAAGATATCACTTTCCGGTGAATAAAAATTAGTTTTCCGCTATTCCGCACACTTGTCTGTTTGGGTCTGGAAGTAGGAGGGGAGGGGAGTGGAGGAAACTACAAACATCTGTCAAACCACAATCAGGAAAATTGTATAAATCAATCAGCTGCGTATTATGTAAGCAGTATCGCAACGCACAGCAACATGCGAGCAGCGAAAGAAATTACGGGTGACCACATGGCAAGTTTTGAATAAAAGTCTGTTTCTATTACAAATTTTCCAAACCGGAAACGCTCCTGCCTTCGATAGGAAGTCGTTAGTCAGGTTTTCGAAATCGATTTGATTGCCGAAAGTTAATGGGCCACAGCTACAGCTTGTAGTTAGAGTGAAAGTGTTTTAAGATTCGCCAAATTCCACCTGGACGTGGTCGGACCGAGGGCCTATTAGAAACATGTAAATGTGCCCACCAAACTGTTATTTATTTCTTCGATAAAGTATATCAATTATTGCTAACAGCAATGCCATTTTCTGAAAGTCTTATTTATGCTGTGAAGCAATTAGATATTTCCTTTTTTCTTCTTTTTCCCTGTCTTAATGTCGGCTGATGTGCTACAACGCGCATGCATCTTTAAAGATATGCACGCCATATCACAATGGCCACATGCATTCTAACGCATTATTACGCCAATGGCCTTGAGACTTGGGCTGTGTGCGCACGATCAATTGTTTCTGAATGTGCATACCTTAATGCAACGGGCGTAGGAGATTCGATGCACTTGTCGGTCGTTTTTTTCTCTCTTCCAACGGATGGGTGGAGATGCATTTAGAGGCTATTGAAGAGACCTGCCCAAGCGAGCCCCCGTAAGACCGCACACGGTCTTGCGTTCGCGTGTTTGTTGATGCTCAAAAGTAGGGTACGACCAATCACTCCCTGAAACGTCGCGCCGAGGTTGTCGCCTTCGGTTTCGGCGACCCTCTTGGAGTCAGTTCATGCGAAGTAATGTCGCGGGTGTCGCGAATCGCAAAACAAATGAATCGAACTAAATCTTGCAACCAGGTAACG
>JAOEFI010000006.1:33884641-33905510 GCA_034621735.1 Anopheles plumbeus
CTTTCACGCCCTCGCTCTACCCTGAACGTCTGGAAAATTCATGCTGTGATCCATGTAGCTGTGGTTCTTTTCCTGCTAGATGTCCTCGACATCGCTTTAATCGTTAAATTGGTTCGATTCGCGTGCTGGACATCAACAGAGAAGTCCAAGTCCAACTGCCACCGCTAGCCAACAATGGAGTCGTCTCCGTCCCGATACACAACCCCACACACACAACCATCTTCCAGTCGGTTCCAGTAGGCTCGAGGAAGGTTATTGATTGACTTCCGCCTGGCGAGGAGGCCCCAGCATCTGCTGCTACTCCTGGGCCATTGCAGTCGTGAAGGAATGGGAAACCTCTCTGACTCTGGGAAACTCTCGCAACGATGCTGTTCGAAGTTTGTGCTACTGTACTGTAGATGGCTAGACTCATCCGTCAATCCGGGTTCTAGTATTTCCTTCCTCGAACGAGCCTACGAGGAGCCTTCTTCCACTTCCGCAGGATAAATCTAATTAATTAGCCTTCTACTCGCAAACCCATCATCATCAGCATCATCATCGTCATAATGCTTTGCTCCATCCCGCCTCCCTCCGTCCACGTCCGGCCTAAAAAAGGATCGGATCGTTCGGGAACCGAGTGAGAAGGCAGGAACGAAAGGTGGTTGCATATGTGGTTTGTTTGTTGTGCAGATTATTTGCAAGTATTAGCCTCCTCTCGGGAGCGGTTACGGTTCGCAGATTGTGAGGTTATGGAACACGCCGCGTTCGTCCGGCTACGTGGCTGCACGTGGGCGTAAATACTCTAAACGGACCTTCGGTACCATTTGCAGCTGATAAAATCGATCCCGTTGAGAGGGATAGAAAGAGAGAGAGAGAGAGAGAGAGAGAGAGAGAGAGAAAGAGAGAGAAAGAGAAATAGCGAGGGTAGAATGCTTTGCTATCCGATGTAACAGATCACCAAAATGCGATGCTGCCTTCTCTGAGTAAACTGTTGATATCATGTTGTGTTGCTTATGTAGAAAAGATGTTTCTGTTCAATGCCATCGCCGCAGGTGAACAATGGTATGGCTGCGAGCTTATGTACACCGTTTCTTTTTCCGTTGTGCAATTGCGACGAATCGGCAAAAATGACCTGTGCAAACAAGCCGACCGAGCGAAATTGGTCAACCCGCCCGAAGCATTTGCTCGAACACTAATGAAAGCTATAAACCTCCTTGGGTGATTTACGAAACAGGACGTGTCTGCTTCCAGAGTTGCCAGCATGAACTAAGTTGAAGACAACATAGACAACATCGAAGACAACAAATATATAATTTCACGAGAGAAAGTATTGTTCGAACTAGGAACGCATCCGTAGCCACAGGTGCATCTTTTTATCATTTTCTGAAATGCAATAATGGATCCTTTTCACGTTAGTCGTCTGGCGTTAATCTGCAGGTACATTGTGCAAAATCAGGGACAGGGCAGGGAGGTCTTTTTCTTCCATAATCACGAAAAAGTATCCATACACCTTCCACCGTCTCTCTTCGTCGGTGTTTTACGAGCAGCAATCAACTGAAAAGGGAAAGGGAAAAAGGACCGAACCGACGCGCGTTTAGGGGACGGAAATCGAGTGGGGGATGGAATGAAAACCCCAGTCATCACTGTCAGGAAAATATTTCAATTACATTCATCCACTGTCAGACTGTTCCCCACATCATCCAACCCTCTAACTAATGTAACCACACCATAGCCGCATGCTGGGTTTTCCACGATTTTTTTTATCGACACTGACCGTGTCCACGGTCCAGACAAGAAAACACTCCCTGTCTAACGGATAATGTGGTGGTTCCCTCCATACGCTGGAACAGGTTGCGACGGAACCCGGCACAACCCGTCCAGGGTAAATTCTTTCACACCTGTTCACATCCATCACGGACCATCAGCACGTAGTTGTCACATTCATCTTTCCATTGGTCGATGTATCGCTTTCATGGAACGTTATCATCGGGGTGCCGGGCATCTTTTCCAATCAGACATCCCTTTTCCCAACTTCCGACGAAACAGAACTGAAAAGAAAAGCCTCCGAAACGAACCTTCTAACGAGCAAGCTGGAATGATGATGAATTTATGGGGATGATTTATTTATGGAATGATGGGAACATGTTTTGGGAGGTTTTAAAAGAACCAAAATCACACAATTGTCTGAGGATTACAAGACAGTACACGCGTTTGCCAACGTTTGATCTTCCCTGGATGACGCCGACCATAAAACGCTCATCGTAGGACAACCAGTTTACAGCATGGCAGGTTTCAACCCTCAGGCCAACCCGCTAGGACGTAAAACATG
This sequence comes from Anopheles plumbeus, assembly GCA_034621735.1. Classification (NCBI taxonomy): domain Eukaryota; kingdom Metazoa; phylum Arthropoda; class Insecta; order Diptera; family Culicidae; genus Anopheles; species Anopheles plumbeus. The sequence continues at coordinate 33,886,950 of JAOEFI010000006.1, forward strand.
TTCTCTCACTTTTCCGCCTGTCAGTCAAAATAGTTGCGTCCAGGCTACCTACATTAGTCCTAGTGGGCTTCGCTGACGTTGATGAACTGCACAATACCGCACGGGCGGCTATCGTCAACCTTCGTCCTCCCACCTCCGCGTCCCAATGCAATCAACACAAAACCGAACAGCACAGCAGCCAGAGTACAACAAGTAAAGCCACACAACCACAACCACAACAGGGTCGGCTGCTGCTGCAACAAGTCGTTCGTCCGGACAGACGCCGCTCCATCGCTTCGCACACCCGATCCGGCTACTAATGGTCTACGACGACCGGTCTCTGCAACCCTTCATCCATTTTTCTCGATTCGTATTTCTTTCGTCTCAGACTTCCGGAAATGGTAATTACATCCCTCAGTCGCAGGGCGCGGGTGGTTCCGGAGACGAGCATAATTGACTCGTTTTCTGCACCTGTGCCGCAACCCCCGGGGAGATCCTGGCCTGCCACCAGACTCTTCGGCAGGAATTTTCTTCCGTTTGTGGTGGCCAAGATAGAACTGTGCACTGGGAAACAGTAGTCAGTTGCAGCAGGCGCTGGCAGAAAGATCGATTTGAGTTATGCATCCGGTTCATTTCATCTCTTCGTTCACCCCGCCCCACTCCTGGCGCCGTCAGAGGCACTGGCAACGGAGTGCACTCTTTGTTTGACACACCAACCGGATACAGGGTGGTTAGGCGGCGGACAATATTTCCAAGCTCCGAGGACACTTTTGAAACTTCTCCGGTCGGGAAACTCTCACTTCACCTGTTACCTGAGAACGCAAAGTTTTATCATCGGGATGGTGCTGGAGCACTGTAAACCCTCGGATTGCGGATTCCGTAACCTAGGCTAGGTTACACTTCAAGTCAACTTTTCAAGAGACAGAAGGAACAGGCGGATGTTTTCCAGCAGAAAATGAGAACGAAATCATCTTTGCGCCCAGCTTCCTTTAAAGCAAGGAGCGCGTGATTTCCTTAATCCAGAAAACCGGAAGAACTTTAATAATCAACTCTGTCCTCTGTCTCCACTGCTTCGTTCTTCCTCCTGCTTCCATTTACCCGAGGTGACTTGCCGTGCCTCGGACCGAGCTGGCAGGCGCTATCAGATAGCGTAGCTTTATGCTAATACAATTCAATCCAATCCCCGTCATGCATACACGGGTTCGCTGCTAATCAAGCTGAAGAGAGCAACATCAACGGAACATTTTTATTAATGAAATTGGTCCCAAGGAAGCGGAATTCCGATAGTCTGGCGTTCCACCGCGAGTGAGTAGATTTTCCAATTGGCGTTCCAAATTAACGAACTTTTTTATAAACGTTCGGTGTGTGCTTTTTCCTATGAATGCCACATTTGGTTCACTCTTGAATAAGGGTTGCTCGCTGTGGAAAATGGAAGTAATAATTTTGCGACCTAGTGTATACTTCTTCTTCTTCTTATGCGAAGATTTACGTCGGTAACGTGTGTGCGTGCATTGAACTGCAAGTGAATGTTGAACACTCATTGAAACTCAAAACAAAATCGTTTAGAGCAGGCTTTTGAGGTACTTTTTTTATTGCTCCCTTACACACCTTGGCGTGGACGTGACGTAGTCTGCAAAAACTAGCTCACCAATTATCAATTTCATATACTAAAAAAAATCCAAAATAGAAAGGGCATGAAAATCAACTTTCCGACAGAGGTTAATGCACATAACGCACAAAGGGCGGGACCAAAGGGCCTGAGCGTCTCTTACACGAAACGAGGTGAAATTAACCTTGCAGAGACTCTCTCCTCCCCGCCGTTTGTCGCATGTCCTTCTATAGTTGGCTACATTCACTCAACGCAGCTTGACGGGCTGATGATCCTTTGCCGGTGCGCCATCTTTTACCGCGGCACAATAGGCGCCTTTCTTTGCGCGTGTGTATGTGTATACATATGCTTGCCAGGAGAAGGAGGAACATACCAGACCCCCCCTTTCATTGTCAGTTGATTCCTTCGTCACGTTGACACGGGATACGTAGCGAAATTAACTCACTTAACCTGGAAACTTTATAGTAAATATCCGCCTTCAGCTCCGTTCTACTCCGCAGATTGCTCGGAAATTTGACAACGTGGTGAAAGAAGCTTGGGAAATCTCAACACGGTAGATTTCGATGAAAATTAGTTTCATCCTTGCCGCGAAAGAGAACCCAGCTGCGGGACGTTCATTATGATTGACAGAAATATGAAAATTTAATTCAACTACAACGCGAACGAAAAAGTGGCTCACTTCGCTTCGTCCGTTACAAAACGTACCATCATCCCCTGTTTCGTGGTAAGGTTCACGAACGGACTTGGCTTAATTTATGGGCATAGATAAACAGTATGTCACTTCGCGGGACCGTTTGATGCGAGAGTAAAGCTCATCCTGATTCCGGTGCCGGATTTATAATTACCGTCAGGCGCAGCTGCGTTCGGAACATTCGCTGGAAGGGGGGAAGTTATGAATTAGGCATTGGTGGACGTGCCATAGACAAAAACCCGGTTTTCCACGGAATTGCAAATTTCCTGTCGATTTTCTTCCAGCATCCAGTGGCTAGTATATTCGGTCACGTTATATGATGGTGACACTTCCTACGCGACTTTTCGCACGTCGCTACAATCTGGAGTCTATCTGGAGAGTGACCACTAACGTCGAAATAAAACCTTAGCCTTGGAAGGAACCAAACAATCGTGTATTCGACAAAAAGTGTATGCAAAATAATCGTCAAGACAAATCAGATATACGCCTTAAGAAATTTGGATTACTTGAGGAGGCTATCTAACTTTCAGACCAACATCCAAGTCTCAAAAATCAAGTCTAAAGTTTGTTCATGCGGTATATGTTACAGAAAATATGTAACGTGCATGATTTACTAACGGTGAGTTGAGGAAAATCTAAATTGATAAACTACCTCCAGGAAAAGATTAGACATTTTCCATCACATATTATATTAACACGAATATTTGTTACTTTTAGTATTTTTGACGAAAAATTACCATTACATCAATTTCGGGGTTTCGTTCAAAAGATGGGCAACGGTGGGCATGCCATGAAGCGGGCGAAAGTGACGTTGACGTCAATGGCCACCGGAAAAACGGAAATTTGTTCACGCCTCGTCGAAGGAAGCGAAATTCCTCCCCAAACAGGCCAAGTTCGGCTTTCGGAAAAGCGGAAGCGCACACAGCCGCAACTGAAGGCGCACGCATACAGACAACGAACCAACCACCCCGGGCGTCTCGGGTGGACCTTTCAAGGACCTTTCCGAGAAGTCCGGCCGATCACCGTTCACTCGGTCTCGGTCTCTGGAAGCGCAACAGTGTGCGCCTTCCGTTTCGGTCATGTTGACCAATTCCCAGCCCAGTCCACAGGAAGGAAGTCCAATTGGTGGGTATGAGGAAAAAGGGGGGGGGGGGGGCCGGTAAACCTGCCAAAGGGACGAAGGACGGGCATGCTGAACTTATACAACCGACCGAAAGGGATTTTCTCGTCACCGGGCCCATTCTAGAACATTTCTTGGTGTGTTTCGGTCGTCGTCGTCGTTTCTGGTGGCCTCCGTCGCTTTTCTTTGCCATCGGGGTTGCCGTGAGGGTGTGCTATAATGTAATTTCGGATCGAGCGTCCGCAATCCGCCGTCAGCACGTTCCTTCGACATGCTTCACCTCGCACCGGTGCTCTATCACAATCGGGCATCCTCCGGCCAGACAGTCGGAAGGAATGAAACGTCATGTGCGTTCGTTATACACCCGACCGTAAGGCCCAAAAGTTGGCTAGGAAGGGCTACGCAATACCTTTTCCGTAAATCCACGCTGCATTAATGGAGATTTATCTGCATGGCCCTGCGAGCGGAATCGGCTCACCAAAAAGGCTCATACAAATGATCCTTCGCCCAAAAGCAAAGGGTGCTCGAAAAAAACGAAGGTTTCGTGTGGATTTGGTGGACGGAAAGCGTGATTTACAGCGCGCGTGGCCCTTGCCCGGTGTGTGGCCCCGGTTCCGCACCTAAATGACCAAGGACAAAATGAATGTGCTATCATTTTCTCACCATGCCAAAACAACAGCCGCACTCGCCGCGCAACGTACATCGTCGAAAGGGATCGGCCCGGTAGGACACCTTTTCCGATGGACCCTTCCACGCATTATCCTCGGTTGTCCTCGTGCACGGTGATGGATGGTTGTTTCCATTTTTTTCCTTCTCTCTTTTGGCTTTGAGTTGCTCGGGCCGTGTGCTCGCTCGCTGAGGTTTTCCACGCGGGAAAACCGCGTCCGCAACCAACTCCTGCGATTGGTAATGGCTCCGTCCCAGTATCGATCTGGAAACCTGCTGACTCAAGGCGTATGCTACGTTGGCACGTTGAAAGATGTATTCCCCTCCCCCCCTCCCCAACCGACACGAATTCCGCCCCCCTGAATGAGTGGCAAATTCCACACACTCCCGTGGAAAGTTGAACTCCCCCTTTTTGCACCCCACTGTGTTCACATTAAACATATCATGTTTCACACTATGGCCGGTCCGCTTCTGGTAATCGAGTTCTTACATCTCCCGTGTGGTTAGGTAATTGAATTGAATTTCCACGGCGTGCCGCAGAGAAGTAGGGAGTGTGTTCCAACCCCAAAAGCAACACTGTGTTGAGTGTACTAGGCCTTTGTCCTAAGTGTGAGTTCACCAGTGAAGTATACCGCAATCTACAAACATCAAAGACTAAGGATAGCAAGATGTAGTACGTTAGTGCCGATGAACGACCACGTCAATCGCTAAAGCCAAGAAACACCCAGTCCCACCACAGCTCGCCAGGATGGAAGATGGACAGGCCCGGAAGGCCGCCAATGGTCACGGCCATCGGAACCCGCGAGATCTGAAGAAGACGCACGCCGACTCCTGGCCGAGCAGCACCAAGCGCGCCTCGCTGCCAGCTAGTCCGAAGATCATAAAAACCACCGAAGACGACGCCAGCATCGGGGACGTGTTCGAATACTGTCAGCAAACGCCCGTGACCACGCCTTCGACGGTGGAGATTGACTACGCAGCCATCAGTCCAAGATTTGAACGTAAGTGTCATGGGCGACATGGATGCCGCGTGCTGCTTGTTTGAGATCAGCTTCATATCTCGTTTCTAGGTAAACGTTTTGAGTTCTGCTACCCTTCCGTTTCGAAGGATGACTTTTCCAACAGCATATCAATCGATACGCACGACATCGATCGCAAGAAGAAACGAATGTATCCCAGCAAAACGCCAGACAACTCACTCGAAAAGTATACACAGTGGCGATGGTCCGTGTTTTCCTACGATCAACACTTTTCCCCTTGCTTTCCACAGTGAGTCCATACTGGATGGGTCGATGGGAAGTAGCAGCTCTCCGGGGCACAGCTCCACCACGAGGGCCAAGTCTCCTTCGCACTCTCCAAGACACTCTCGCCGACAGCTGAACAGTGAGATCATCAACATAACCTCCAACCCCGGCTACCAGGTAACTACTGGATCCTCCTTAGCATCTACGGTACCAATACTGTACCTTCATTGGTCCTCCAGGTCCTACGGAACTCACACTCGACACTAGATCGCACCTGCTCCGATAGCGTCGTCTCGCTGACCTGTCGCAAGTCTACCAGCGATCTCACCACGGCCAGCGATGCCACCATGATGGGAAGCTGTTCGATGGGCGGACGGCAGGTGCGACGCCGGAGCAGCCACAAAGGTGGCCTGGCGCTACTGGCCAGCCGGAAGGGGTCCCGCGATTCGATCAAAAGTGCCGCCTCGAATACGTCCGTCTTCTCCAACGAGGACATTGGACCGCTGGCTTTCCAGGCGTCCGCCCGAGGTCGCCAGCGGCGGACCTCGAACTTTCTCGAGCTTCCCGTGCCGGACCACGCCCGGCCTCGCGTCTGCTCCCTCCCGGAGCGTCCCTACAATCCGCGCCATAGTGACGATCTCTACCGGTTGCGGCACTTCTCGATCAGCAAAGGGACCGTGGTCAACTGCGGCGACTCGATCATCTCGCGGAGGTCCAAGAGTAACACCAGCGTCAACTCGACGGCTAGTCGGTAAGATCCTAAAATCTTCCCTAAAAAGACGAATATCCTCAAAATGTCCTAACCTCTAGGGCGAGCGAGAGGTCACCGTTCGAGGGTTCGTGCTGTGGAGGTGGATATGCAACAGTGGACTCACTCCCCTCCTCACATGGTGACGACGACGATGAAAGTGAGCCAATTGCTATCAGGTAATTAAAGTTAAAGGGGGGTTGAAATAATTTTAAGCTAAAAAAAAAAACAAGACAAGCTTACATTTTCCACTTCCCCCCAGATACCGGGTGGTGATGTTGGGCGACTCGGGCGTTGGAAAAACGGCCCTGGTTTCACAGTTTATGACCTCCGAGTACATGCACACGTACGACGCCAGTCTTGGTAAGTAGGAGGGAACGCAAACCGGAACGAATGTCGGAAGGGTGTGTTGCAAGCGGAACTAGAAAAAGTGAACCATTCTTCTTAATTGAAAAACGGGGGAGCAAATTCCTGTGCTTTATGGGAAAAAAATCTATGTGTGGAAAGTGGTCTCCTTATCCGAAGAGCTTTAAAGGATTGAAACGTAATGTTGCTTCGGGAGTTTTATACAATTTAGTGAGTGTTAAATTTGAAATTACTCCCCTACAATATGAACCGTTTTTTACCATTGATGTATACCATTACTAGAAACGTAGGGCAAACTATAACAATTGTTCCAGCTTCAGTTTTGTCTCATTTCTATAAAGTCTCACGTTTCTGCAAAATCGACCATTCAAATTAACAAAACTCACGAACCTTCAAAGCCGTATGCGGTATAATAGGAACCCGATATAGAGTTTCGACAGAAAACTATCGCTCGCAATCGAATATGTTTTGCATCGGCAGTCTAATGCTCCAATTCCCTTGAACTACTGTAGGCCATCGGAAGTCATCGGGAGGGAAGGATATGCCGCCATAGTGCGGAAAACAGGACCATTTAGGTGCGCATCGAAATGCAATGCAGTATTATTTTCATCTGGTCAAATCATTGATTTAATTCTACATTTGAAATGGTAGTTCAGGGCACGGATCTGGCCGTGGAGAGGTAGGCGGAGGGTGTAGCTGGGTGCGAAGAGTGTGATGAGAGGGTGTAGAATTTCCCAGCACGTAATTGGAGACGTAACGGCCACGCAGAACTAACCGTTTCCGCCGATGCTGATGATGATGATGGCGGCGGCAATGTGATTAAATCGTGAATGCCTAAAGGAGAAAACAAAAATACACGCATACGCTCCAGCGAGGAGAAACGGCGTCCGCTGGTAGGGGAAGGGGAACCTATAGGGTTGATGCGATGGGAGATGGCTGAAGTGGTAAAATATAATTATCAGCAGCGGAGTGAGATGAGCATTGAATCGATTTGTTCTTTCGTTTCTTTTCTCTTTCCTTCTCTCTCTCTCTCTCTCTCTCTATCTCTCTCTCTCTCTCTCTCTGTTCTTTTCCTTTTTGCGTTTTGCAAACCACATCTAAAACAAACCCGGATATAAACCGTCGGTACAAACGATCGGAAAGATGATGAGTTCGGCGAGAAGACCGTTAGCGTGCTGCTGGACGGCGAAGAGTCCGAAATGATATTCATCGACCATCCGAATGTGGAAATGAGTGTAAGTAACGTTCAATAAGGAAGAAGCCACCACCAGTTTTTGGCGGAAAAAAAACCACCTATACATACTATAAAATCACTGCAATTCAGTTATCTAGAAACTAGACTATATTATAATACTTTCAGAGTATGTTTAAGGGTTCTTGGGACAAGTATTTTACTATTTGAATTTTCCGGATCCAACAGTGTTGAAAGGAAACGTGGCGTTAAAGTAATGCCGTCCTTTCCCACATGTCAATCGTTCCCCCTCATTCCTCAGGTGGAAAACTCGCTGTCCACGTACGAACCGCACGCCTGCGTCGTCGTCTACTCGATCGTGGACCGCAACTCGTTCCGGGTGGCCGAAGAGATCCTAAACTATCTCTGGTCCGAGCACTACACCAAGGAAAAGGCGGTCATCATAGCGGCCAACAAATCGGACCTGGCTCGGGCCCGAGTCATTACCACGGCCGGTAAGTGCATCGCAGATGAAGAGATTTTCCATACCGCTTACATTAACTGAGTTAAATGGTGTTTAACTTTTTCCTCGGACTGTGCTTTCATCTATCCAAACCTGCAGAAGGAAAACAACTCGCCACGTCGCGGGATGCGAAATTCATCGAAACTTCGAGCGGGATTCAGCACAACGTCGACGAGCTTCTAGTGGGCGTCCTCAAGCAGGTATGTGTTGTCGTGTAGACGCCCCAATCTGTCGTTAGAATGATGGTAGATTTGATTTGAACATTTCCCCCCCACCTTCTCTCTCTCTGCAGATACGCCTCAAAGAACAGCGAGAGAAGCGGGCCAGTGCCACCAATCTGCGCAGCTCGCGCACCCAAATGTCGCTGCACATTGCCAAGGAGATATTGCACAAGATTTGTCTCACCGATATCACCAAATCGAAGAGCTGTGAAAACTTGCACGTGCTCTAAGTCAAGCGAAATCAAAACCCATCACAGAAATCTTCGGTATTCAAACGAACATTTTATGAAACTGGAAATATCTTTTCTGTCCGAACACTTTTATAAACACGTATCAGCCAACACCAGGGCACCAGGATTGGAGTACGTCCGGTCATTCAGCAAACTGTTTATCACAATTCGGTGCCAAAGAGTTGCATTTTGCTACACTTGATCTGGGTGGTGGTCGCACCACGCACACGCTTGTGGTAGTGGCGAGTCGAGTCGAAGTATCGTCTAAGTTGAACGTTTTCCCACCGAGCTAGAAAATGTTGACCAGCAAGGAAAGCAAAGAGCAGAGATGCATTCAGGGAAGGCTGGTAGGGGATTGGATTAGGATAACAAAGAAAAACCACATGTACGTGACGAATGACAGCCAACGAAGAAACAAGTGATGCAGACGTATTATCAAGGCGATGAATATTATTAGAATGTGTTCTCTTGAAACGAAATATTTCTGTACTAACGTAGGGCAAATCTGGCGAGAGTAACCTAATTTGGAACTGTTAACATCTTCTGGCAAGGAAACCGACAACCGGAGGAAGCAAATTCCACAAAGCAAAACCCAACACCCACTCGACTACTCTGCGTGTCCGCAGCAAAGACTGGTATAATAATAATTGGATAACACACATTCTCAAAGAAACGGACACACGTAACACAACGTATTTGCACACCGATATACAATCTTTATATAAAAAAAATGCTAGGAATATTGCGAAAGGAGATTGATTTTCGCCAAACCGAATCTTATCTACTATCGACCTCTCAGTTGAGCATTGCGGATACATCAGTGCTAGGATGACAACTGACGTCAAAAAACATCACCCGATACTTACGGTGTCGGATCTCTTTACAAATGCAGATATGAAATAAATATATATATACAAAATTATATACATATACAAAAACAAGTATACACGTTAGAGCATATTTACGGATGAATCGATATGACGTTCTGTTGTGCAGAATTAATAGAAATGCTGATGTTTCCGACGCTTTTAGTGGTGAAAAAAGTTATAATAATAATAATAATAGAGCTATGTGATCTTTCAGTGTGCCGAGGGTTCAATCGTGACCTCGAACTATTCTCGACAGTTTCAAGGTTGGTCTTTTCTAGGACGATTTCCTTTTTTCCCCTGCTTACTGACACTCCGGAAGGAAGGAAATGTTGAAGGTGATTTTTCCAAGATGCAAGATGAGACGAACAGGAACTTTTATCAAACAGTTTCCACAACTGTTTTCGCCGAAAGAGCCCTTTTAGTGAAGTTGAAATCCAACACACTCCAGCCACATTGGACAACAAGCCACGTCTCCCGGTTAAAAAGGAGCAACTACAGCATTGCTGTTGCTTTTTCCTTTAGACTCTTATTTATATTTTGTCTTCAGTTTTCTCTGCATTCCTATGAGGCGTATTTTTCCATTCAGTTGGCAGCATATGTGTGGTTAATAAGACTCTCACCCAAAATTTAACCAATGCTTGTACTTCTCTAGCCACTCATATTATTTGTCGGCATAAGGTAACCGCTTTTCATAAACGAATCTCTGTGTACTTCTTCCCTTAGTAAATCATGAATCATTGTTGCGCACCTTGCAACCGGCATGTACCGGGTTATAGGGGACGGGAAAAACCAAGAGACACTTTTACCGGGAACGGGGCAATGGGACACTGGATAATAGAGTTCTGGAAATGGTCATTCTAAACAATACTTAAGCTTTAACATATGTTTCTAACTGATGTTGCTGATGTGAAGAAAAGGAAGGGATGCATATATGCGAAGAAAACACAAAAACAATATCGCAATCATATTGAAGAAACGACTTGCCTTTTCTTTCGATCTATTTCGTGATGAAATCATCCCTCATTAAATCGGAAAATGCTGCAACAGCTGCGTCCGGTCTACTGGAACGTTATTCGGGGAGCAGTGGAAGCTTTAAACATCGGCGAACTTTCAACCAACGTCCTTCGTAATTCGTACCAAAATTTTCTCAATTTCCTTCGATGAAAACTATGCCCCAACATTAAAACGATCGCTAAAACCATCTATCCATCCATCTCCAAAAACCAACCAAGCTTTTGAGCTGTGACTCGAAACATACATGATTTCTTTGATGTTGGAATAAGTGTATAGTAAGACGTATCTTAAGACAAAATCGGATGCTTTCCTTTTCCGAGCCTAGCTACTCGTAAGTTATTCAAAACATAAATGGGGGAACAAAGCAGAACAATATCAATGAAGGGAACTGAAGACGAGTTTATTTTTCCAAATAACGGTAAAGTTAGATGCACTGCATTACACTGCGGCCTAAAGGCAACCAATCAAGCGCCACTCGAACGGTTGCCGGAACATAAAACATGAAAACACAGCACGATTCGACGGAGCGACTGCGCAAGATTCCATGATTCTATATTTTCTGTGACAATTTGTGCAGCAGAGTAAAAAAATACGAGCGAGGGAAAACAGAATAAAAAATACGAGGAAGTTTCCAAACACCTAACCAAATTGATCATACGAAATTGAGGAAGAAAAACAACAACCATAGAAGCGATCCTCGCGAGATGTGTATAATATACTGCACAGATCTGTCAATTACACCCCCCTCGAGGAGTCCTTTCAATTTCTCGTCTGCCTGTACAGATGTATGGGTTCATGATACAAATCAACTATCGACTCTTTACGCGTAAATAGTAGTATCCGTGTGATTTCGTTTCTGTGGATAGCTGTGTCGTAGAAGAAAACAAAAACAAAAAGGAGTGAAATTGAATAACAATTGGGAAAAGGAACAGTTGTAGTTCGACGTTATTCACTAACACATTCCTGAGCCGCCAATCGCGAATAAAAAAAAGCCGATACGGTGATAAATATATATCAAATATATCAACGTGTATTCTGGACGCGGGCAAGAAGTATTGATAAATGTTTAGTAAAACTGTCACTTAGCTGCATAAGCCTACACACTGTCCACTAACGGGCCATTCCGTATATGCGGGAGAAACGCATCACTTTCTCTGTCGCCCATGGGTTTTATAAAGATCTATTTTTACGAAAGCGTACTCGAGCAAACAGTAAACTACGCTGAAAGTGTAGAGCTACTTTATCAAATCGATTGGAACTCACGTAATGGAACTGTAACTAAATTCACCAATCGGTGATGTTGCGAAGACTATATAAAGGCAAGCAAGTAAACACGAAATGTTCGTCAACATGTTACGGGAACTAAAAGACACAAACCATACAAGATGGGCAAAATATGAACAAAAATAGCTCACACACACACACACACACACGGAAAACGCCACGCTTCACCACATTTTCCTAACAAAAACGAGATGTAAACTTTCAAGCGGAATGGATATACATACATATTAAAACTGTTTAATAAAATCCCAGAAGTAAATATAGCTGAACCCTTGTTAACTAGAATCGTTAAACATGTTAAATGATTTTGAAGGTAAGTGCTACGACACCAGCTGTTAACTGTGAGGTAAGTAACGTTCAACATACTAACATTTTCGTAAATGCCGATCACGAAAACTAATAACGATTCATTTTTAACACTCATTCAAACGTGACCTATCATGAAATTAGCCAGCACGGCACGAGGGAAACAATCTCCAAGAAAAATTGGAGCAAACTTGAAGGAAATCAATTACCATCCCCTCACAGCGCGTGCTGTTGTTGACTGACTTACTGACTGACTGACTGACTTCTTGCTGGCTCGCTGAATGGCAGAAGTCAAAGCTGAGCTCATGAATAATGCCACCAATTTCAACCACAAGCTTCGTCCATTGTAGTTTTAATGCCGGTGATGCGTTTTCCTTCGTATCCTACATTTTAATTTTTTTTGTTTGAGTTTTGGCTTTTCTTTTCCTATGTAATTATCACTCGGAAGCATGTACCCTTCAGGTAGCGTACGATTATATTGTTTCGTCCATCGTCTTCATTCGCGCCAGCCTGATCGAAGGCTCTGAAGGTGGAGGAACGAGCAACATCCCATATAACACCACGGCTATAATGATAAATGCAATAATAAAGAATAATGACAGGAACGCGCACCACCCATCGCACCACCCATCGCACCACCCATTGCACCACCCATCGCACCACTCGCACCAGCCATGGCATGGTAAAATTTGGTGGTAGACATTTTCGCCTCCATCCTCCACCGTGAAAATGCTACAAGGAAATTCAACCACGAGTAGGAAAAATTGATGACTCGCTACGTAGTATGCTGTGGGTTCGGCGTAACGAGACGATTCCCATCTCCAATGCGACCCCCACCCTCCTCCCGCCGTCCCAAGCACTTTGGATGTTTGGAAGTTGGTTACAATTGTATCGATTTTCCAGCTGCTACTCCATCGTGTGCACTGCTATGGGATTTTCATCAATAATTGCTGCACATCATCAGGCAGGCGAATGATTCACGTAGCTTACATATGTAACGAAGCCTCTAGTGCGTGTTGCATGTTGTTTTAACATTTGCGCCTTTTTCACCGAGTGACCATACGCACACACGGGCGTCTACCTACGGTTTTACCATTCGGTTTCCATCGCCGACTCTTCGACGTTATATCATTTCGCTTTGGAGTAGAGAGGAGTTTTTAAATGGAGACAGGCGTGTATGTAAATGGTAAATCAAACGGCTCGCGATCACACGCAATGTTTAATAGATGCTGCTACGATGGATCAACTCAACGCGAATTGTTAGCCGTTATAGAATGTGGGACACTTTTCCTGCCGGCGTACTAATTCTTCCTCTACATTCAATATTCTACCTCCCGGTGAAGTGTTTGACATCGTGTCCGCATTCGTTTGTTTTCGCATTGGCATACGATTACGATCGCGACATCCAACCGTTAACGGTAAACACACATTTCTGAACGGTTCTATCGCCAAACGGTGCGCCAACTCCGTTACTGGTGGAGAATTCTTAACAGGCCATTGTCCTACTCTCGGCCACACGGCCAGATTATCTCCTATCGGCCGTGTCACGAGCTGGGGAAGGCCAACATAACTTGGTTTCTTCACCGCAGACAAGCAGAACTCCGTTTCGCGGTACGCATTTGTCGCGCGTCAGTAACATTTTGTTGGTGCCACAACATCTCGCCGGAGCGACGGAATTGGCGCACCAATGTCTCACCCCAACGGTTCGTTGAGTTTTAATCACCCTGCGGTGCTCAACCGGTGGGCGGGGTGGGGGGAGGGAACGAAGATGTGTCCGGACGCCAGATCGCTGTCATAGGTTGTCACGTTGCCTTCAGTTCCAGCCACCCGCCGAAGTTTAGGGGAGCGGTTTTGGATATTCGGTCCACGGATACGCATCGGATATCGAGTTGGGCACGGTTGGAAGGAGACCTGGTTAACACGTCGCCTGCATCAACATCCACGACGACGACGACGCCGACGACCACACGAAGACCACGCTGACGACCACGGCCAGATAGTCTTACAGGGCTGGAAGCAGCAGCAACAGCGCCGAGAAAAACCTGCATGACCTAGATATAATAAACGATGAACCTGCTGCTGCAGGTGGCGGCCGCAAGTGTTCCGTTTCTTCGGCGTATGATCGGTTCGAACGTCCAGATCAATCGCACTGCAGACAACGGACGCTAAACCCTTAGATGGGTGACATTTTCCCTTCCAGCAAAGACGAGCAAAAGTCCGAGAAAAGTCTGCATAATAACCTAGTTTGATGTTGAGTCATTAATTCAGAAATGGTAATAATTTTCCACATACATTAAACTCAATTTCATTTGAATGATTTTCAGCTGTTCATTCGGTAATACAAAGGGTTAATACAAAGCAAGTAACAAGCATGAGCAAGTAGCGCTGCCAATTGACTTGATGCAGCAAACAAGCATTAAAAAAATGCGACACAGAAAGAATTGCCGCTATCGGACACTAGTTCCGTGTCGTCTGCGGCGGGAAAAGGAGGTTTTTCCAGCGACAAACATCCGCGTCCGGTTGATGGGAGGTATTTAACACTGCGGGACGACGCGTCGATACTCGCACCAGCATAGGGAAGCACCTGATGAGCGGAACTGATGCGGAATTCGAGAAGTGTTACACTTAGTTTGATATGCAACGAAGCATCGGTAAACTTAGCAGCCTCCAATGTACTGCAAAACGAGTGGGAGTTAGCAAGCAAATCATACAATTGCGGTAGCTTCAAGTCATCATAGAGTTTTGGTATTTTGTTTATCACAAAAAGTGGTAACAAGTTTATGGTACATCTATTTATGGTACCTATTTGTGGTAACCAGTTGGTGGTACACATACGAAAGGAAAATGCTCATCTATATGGGTCAAATTTTTTCAGTAAATATGTAAAAGAAATTCACAACAGACACAGACACACACTGGAACCTACTTCCGAATCGAAGCAAAATAAAGACTGAGACAAAAATCATCCATTTGAGGTTCCAATTGACACCATCTTGCCAAAAACCCCTCGCTAAAATTGCACCGACCGGGTAGAAACTTTCACAAAATCCCAAAACTATTAGTCAGCAGCTGTTGGAAAAGCAGATTCGGTTCCCATCGAGGACGTGACGATTGAGGCGCCAACACTTCATTCCAAAGAAACGCTGCGATAAATAGAGACAGATTTTACTGCACAGTGAGTGAAGCGAGAAAATGTATGATGCATTGAGTGTGGTGTGCACAAAAGTAGATGAAAAGTTTCGCCTTTGTCGTTCTTGTTTCACTTTTTAGCACCGACTTTAGCAAAGCACCGTAAATTTCGCGGACGGACTGGTTGAATCGGCGGTGATTTCCTCTGATTTCCCAACAGACGTTTCGATGTTGCTTTCTATTTCGCTAAGACGCCACCCCGGGGGAATTATAAATCTATGGTATGTCTTTATTTTCTGGTCAACTTTGTCTCTCTCTCTCTCTCTCTCTCTCTCTCTCTCTCTCTCTCTCTCTATCTCTTCTGGTGCGGTACGACACGGCCAGCTTAGGAGGGAGTGATCCCGTTGAAGGATGAGAGTTTTTTTTCCTTCTTCTCATTTTATATTAGCTTTTATCAAATTTATTAACATGTTTTTTCGTACTGCCAACTGCAACCATACAATAGGACGTGGACGTGAAACCAAATCAATGAGCCAAGGCGTACGTAGCAAGAAACAGAGCATGTTATCCCCCCCTGCCACCGACCGACACCGGTGGAAAATATGGTGGAAAACTGGTACCAAAATCAGTCACTGGACCAAATTTGAGGCGGCCTGCTGCTCGCTCGCCATCATTAGGAGCCATTTCTCTTTCGTTCATCAAAGCGTTCCACAAATCAGCGTTTCCCAAGGAAAAGCTCCAAATACCAATAACCGTTGCCATACGGATACCATGTCGACCGGCTGGGCGAAATATTCAACGCCTGTACCGTGGAAGCAGAAAGGGAAAGAAGTGAAAACGGCGTACGTCCGAAACCGAAAGCAGTTCAAAACCCGGCCATTAATTTAATGGCGGAAATTTGAAATTAGTGACCAAGTCGTGCTTCTTCCGCTCATTTCCCTAAACAATTATAAAAATTAAGCGAAACATGAAACCGAAAAGGTTAGCGCCTGCATCGTGAGTCGACCGAAGGTGTAGTCATGGTCTCGTGAAACCGTACAGCAACGGTTGTAAGTAGCTGCATTGGAATTAGGGTGGAAAATGCATACATTATTAACTCCTCCCAGTACCAGACTTTTAGGGCGTGGTCGGAAAAGAGGGATGATCCAGGATGAAATTGGGAAAAAGAGAAAAAGCTTATAATTACTATCGGCTCCTTTGGACAAGATTTTCACCAAGCGAAATTTTCGCTACCGAAGCCGAACTTCAATTGTGCCAGCTCACATCTCACGCAATCGCAATCATGTAGTTCTATTGTTCAATTGTTTGCTTCACAACCAAGCAACACTTACGGCGGCATCGCATCACCAACCGGAAGTCAAGGATAATGCGATAGGCTCGGACGGACTTCCGTAAGACGGGAAAATCACTCCGCGAACCGTAGGGAAAAACTTCCCTACAAACAACAATCGACGGATGTAATGGCGAACCTCGTGGCTCCTGGAAGCGTGGAAAGCCTCGATCGGAGGACATGACACAAATGGGCAATTGTTTGTTTCCGATTGGTGGCTTTTGGCGCCCGTTTTCTTCGTTTCACTAGCCATCATTTTAGCATCGGAAAAGTGGATGATATTATCCGGAGAAACCGCAACCGGAAAATTGCATGAACATTGTATAAAGACTGTATATGTAGCCTTCCTAAGATGAGACTAGTATGTGGGCTTACTAAAATATCCACCACAAACTCGGCACTCGAATAAATGAGGAAACTCTGACACTAATGTCACAAATATAATCGAGCCGTAGCAAATGACACTGTTACGAGCGTCAGTAATGAAACATACGTAATTGCAACCGGGAAAAATCGACTAGCATTATCCTAATGCACTCTTTAAATCCCATTACATAATCGAACCAATCCATCTTCCGCGGTTCCTTGTGTCGTCCCTTGCTGGAACATAACATTGCCCAAAAAGCGGCGGGGAAAAGCACAAAGCAGTTGAAAAGCAGTGAAAGCGTTTACGGTTGTCTCATTGAACCAAAAACTGTTCCTGCATCTCCGCATCGCAGTAAGTAGTTAGTCACGCAGTCGAACATTTTTCACTGAATGATGTAACGTTTGGTAGTCTGCTGTTACCTGCGGCCTTTGGCACGATATGCACCACACGAGAAAACACGCCATTTCCCATTTTCCGAGATGAGCTTACGATATCAGCCTCTCAGGATGAAAGAGGATTCCTTTCCTACTATAATAGTTCCGACCAAGAAAAGGCAGACAGGGAAAATAACGGCCAAATCAAATGTACGCACGGGCTTTTTTGCATGACCTTTTTCCCTAGTTATTTCAAGGAGAAACGGGATTTGAGCCACAAAAGACATCTCGGCGCAGCGAACGGCCCGGTCTAACATCGTGCTGCAGGAAGGAAACCCTGTAACCCCTTCGTGCGGCTTCTGCAGGGTTCCGCCATCAGGGCAGCTGAAACTTTTCCCTCTCGGACACGACTTATTTACCCGAAGTCCGAAATAATCAATTTACAGTTGCCTAATGATTGATAATGGAGCGAAATTGAACAATTGATGGGTCGATGGAGCAGAAGGAAAAGGAACTGGGTTAGACCGCATTGGCTCGACCTATCGGAATGCTGTCGAAAAGAAGCGTTACGACTTACACGGACAAGCCGATTTTTGAATGATGCTGAGATTTAAGCATAATCTTCACGTGGGATCTTTTCCGCAGCTGCTCAACCACCCCCTTGAACCGAAGCCGACATCAAGACTGGACTGGTGCAAACGATCGCCTGCGATACTTCGGCGGATGAATGCCACTGGAACGGCTTCGTATATTTTCCAGTTATAACTAAATGATCAATTTCGGAGTTCTCCTCTTGATAAAAATTATGACTAACAGCATTATGACTAACAGCAATCGACGGCTTGCTTTGCCTATCGTAACATTCATCGGAGGTCAAGTATTAACAAACAACGTCTACATTTGTCACAGTCCTACTGCAAGCAGGCACCACGAGCTCCATCATCACCGCCGCTTCCACTTTCTAGCGGAAGCCTCCCGCAGTATAGAGAAGTGAAACGCTCAAAGAAATGTTAATGCAGCTAAGTTTACGCCTCCCAGGTTTGTAAACAGTGTTTCGCAGCATATTACTTAATTTCGCGGATACTTCAGAGCCCTCCACAGGGCAAGCGCTGTGTAGATATGAGGCAAAATCTTCCCCCAAAGGAATGTGTGCTTAGACCACTCGAGCGCTATAATCCCCAAAACTCCGTTAGATTCACGCAATAACAAACTGATCAATCAATCGATCGATCGCAATAGCAGTAAAAAGCTATCGCTTGTGAAGCTGAAGCTCAATATGGCTACCATACTACACTTTCCCCTCGATCGATCATTCGGCGA
>JAOEFI010000006.1:33914786-33955391 GCA_034621735.1 Anopheles plumbeus
CAGCAGCAACAGCAGCAGGTGCAGCAATCGCAGGGCCCTCGTCCGGACGGTCATCCCGTGCGGCCATTCCTGACCGGGGTGCCCATACCGGAGCAGATCGTTCCCTCGATGCAACAAACCTACCGGCCCGGGTTCGTGTCGCAAAACAGGCCGCCTTGGCAGCGCCCGAAGCCACGCCCTCCCATATCGCCCAACCGTAGGCCGATCCCACCGTACAAGCCCTACCCGTCCAGTCACGACTACCGGCCGGACGCAGCATACGAGAGCGCTGGTCCTCCGAACTCCGTACCCCTGACGATTCCTACCAGCAACGAGGGGAGCAACGCGATCGATAACGTCACGGAGAAGGTGATCGAGGACCCACCGTACGAAGCACCAGCAATTGGGAAGTACCCAAGCTCGGCTGGCGAGAGTGCGGCCGGCGTTGAATCCGGAGTCGGGCTCACAACGGAGTCTACGGAATTTGGCAGTGAACCGGAGACGGCAGTTGAACAGCAGCAAGGGGGAAATGAAAGCGTGGTCAAGTTTACCCTGAGCTCGACCACCACCACCACCGAAGTACAGTACACGATTGAGTCGGCCACGAGTGCGGCCAGTGTGATGCCCCCTGACGGAGCCGGCGATGCAACGTACGATCCGGAGGTCGTCCCCAGTGTGTACGAGATAAACTCGATCGAGTTTCTGCCATCCAGCGGTGCGCTGGAACCGTCCATGACGACTTCAACTCCCAGTGCGACCGTCACGAGTTCGATCGAACCATCCACCAGTGAAGAAGTGGGCCACGTTACAACCACCTCAACGCCATCGTTGAACAGCCAGCCAACAAGCACGACGACGACGACGGTACCGATTGCCACGAATCCTACCGTCACGACCGGAGCAGAAACCATCAGTACGACTCCATCGATTAATCCATCGACAACAGGCCCAGCTGTTCCCGGTGCAACGAAAGCTCCTACCCCTCCGACGGATTATCGCTTCCAGCCACGTCCCGGGCTGGTCCTCGATGATCCGGACTTCAAGCCCGGTGGCGGTGGTGGAGGTGGCAGTAACGCTATTCGCACACAACATCTGCCACCGTTTGCCAACCGGCCAGAAATCTACACTGCCCCACCGCCCGGAGCCGCACCCGGTTCCAATTCCCGTCCGTCGAACTATGGTGAAATCTTTGACGTCACCTTGTCCGCTATCCAAGGGCCTGGCTCCGGAGGCTCGGGCTCGCAGCACACGGTCAAGATTAACCCGTACCGCAACCGGCCGCCGCCGCCCCCGCAGCAGGAAGGCGCGGAGGCGAGCATCATTCTCTCGGCCAGCGGAACCGATGGATTCGTCTCGATCGATGGCAAGCGGTCGTACATCGACCTGTTCGGTACGGAAACGGCCAAAAAGTCACGGCCCCAGCCAACAGCCACCCAGACCCACGGCGGGCCGGTGAACGGCGTTCGAGCCACCGAACGACCGAAACCCTCGAAGCTGATGCCTCCGCCACTGCAGCCCGGTATCGTCGGCACGGGGTACGCCGTGCCGGAAACGGAATCGCCGGAGCACGCTACCGGACCGAACGGGTCACCAGGGGGCGGTCTATCTCCGCCCCGGGGCAACCCGGTGCACGGTAGTCGGCCGAAGTACCCCGGAGGTCTGCCGCCGGTGCGCATCGACACGTGTATCGTCGGTGACGACTCCACCTGCGATCAGGCGCAGAACGAACGCTGCCGGACGGAGAACGGAGTGTCCAGCTGCCACTGCCGGCCGGGGTACGCGAGACGTAAACACCGGGAACCGTGTCGCCGGATCGTCTCGCTGATGCTGTCGATGCGGGTGGATAAAATCTACGAGCGCCGTATCCACTGGGACGGCGCGTTGGCGGATCGGGGAAGCGAAAAGTACCAGCAGCTGAGCTACGAAGCGATCCGTGCGGTAAGGATAACTAGTCGACTACCTTTAGACAACAATTCGATGATCCATCTAAATGTATGCGTTTTCTTCACTTTCCACAGATGGATTCCGCCATGTCGATGACACCGTTCTCTGACGAGTTCCTCGAGGCGCGCATCAATAGCATCTACACGATCAACCCATCGGTAGGTGCCGCCGGGGGCGTGTTTGTCAACTACACCGTCAATCTGGACGAAAATGCCGAAACCCTCCGGCCGGCCCTTCGCTCCGACATCCAGCGCCATCTGCTGGGCGTGATTCACCGGCGGAACAACAACATCGGCAACTCGGCCCTTTACGTCGAGGCCCCGACGGGGTCGGTTTCGAGCGTGCAGGACGTGGACGAGTGCACCTCGGAGGAGCTGAACGACTGCGACGAGGAGGCGCACTGCACGAACCTCTTCGGCACGTTCCGGTGCGAATGCAACGGCGGCTTCCGGGATCCGTGGGCCGACCAGCCGCAGCGGGCCGGGCGCGAGTGCCTCTCCTGTCCGGAGTCGTACTGCACCAACCGGGGCACCTGCAGCTACGACAACGCCAACAACCGACAGATTTGCAAGTGCCTGGGAAGCTACTATGGGACGCAGTGTGAAATCGACGGGGAGGTGCTTGGTGTGGCCGTCGGGGCCTCGGTCGCAGCCGTCGTCATCATCGTCCTCACGCTGATCTGTCTTGTCATGTGGAGGTAAGAAGAGCGAGCACATATTCATAATACAGACCAACAAATTCCACCCAAACCGTTTTTCGTTTCCCTAGCCGAAAATGGCAACGAGAGCACAAGAACGCCATGGGTAGCCCGGTGTTTGGCTATCTCGGCAATGGGCAAGTGAAGACGCCCGTCATGGGTCAGGCCCCGTACCAGGTGACACTGGAGGACCGGATGCGATGGGCGCAGATTGCGGACGTAATGGCTCAAGCGAATCATTACGCGGTAAGCTACGAAGTATGGAAGAATCGGCGCTGATAAAGCCAACCCCTGGAGGGAGCACCCTCCCACAGCCGAACTGTGAATTGACGATTCGTTTTTGTTACTGCTTTTCTCTCGATGCAGGCTGAACCCGTTGCCGGAGGACGTCCATCTTCGGCCATGTTTGGCTATCCGAATCTACAGACGATCGGCAGTATTAACACGCTTTCGCTGCACGGAACTCTTCCAATGCACACTGGAACACTGCCGCCGGTCCCATTGCCAAGGTACGATGGGAAACTTCTTTCAGAGAAGATGGGAGATTTATCATCGTTCCAATATCGATTTTACCCCTTTAGAACGCTTGGATTGAACAGAAACGGTATGCGAACGCTGGAAAATTCCAGCTCGAGCGAGGAAGAAGATCGCGCCGATCTGCTAGGACGCAACTTCAACGTTCCTCGGCCGAAAAGTCGAAGTAATGCGAGCGTTACGGTAAGCTAGCTGCTGGCACGCACGACCTTTCGAAGACATTTCACCGACACACGTCACATCTTTCTCTTTTCAGTCCGGAATCTATTACGATGTGGATTACGCACCGACTGGAGTGGAACAGCTTTACGGCGGAAGCACGCTCGGTGGAACGATAGGGGTGGGCGGAATGGGACCAGGCGGAGGCAACACCAAGTCGCAAAGCAGCATACCAATGAGTACCTACACGTCCACTGGCCGGCCAGTACAATCTACGTACTACAAGTGACTGACACCCACAGAAAAAACAAAAGTCACACCGAAGCGATATCAATGGCCGAGAGATGAAATCGAGCGAGAGGAATGATAACTATTTCTGAGATTCACCTTTTCCCTTTCGCCCGAACACCCGCAACGTGCATGCATATACTCAGTCACAGATGCACGGAGGGTGTGTTGTGATAAATTTGATTGATTTCGGATCCAACCTAACCAATGAAACGTGCTCGTAACGTATCGGGAAGACAACAAGAAAGAAAAGGAAGTAACTTATTGGCACACTCGTTACGGCGCCACAAGGAAAAGGAAATGGGAGAAATGTTTAAATGTAAATATGAAAAAGAGAAAAATATAATTCTGTTAGTCTGATTTAGTGTTATAGTATGAGCAGGTATTAGAGGGCGGTACTCGGTTGACGAGAGACGATAGACGCACGTTCGAAAACGGCTCAGCAGCAATCGTTGCATTGTATTTAGAAGAACGAGTAGCCACTGTATAAAAGCGCCAACAAAAAAGCAGAACCGGTTCCATCCAGTGTGAACGGTATGTAGGGTACGGAGCATATACAATAAATGGATATAAGTAGATTGGCTTTAAAACTATTACTCAAACGTGTTTGCATATGCATTTAAAAAGTCGCATAACCCTGTGCATTGAATTGTATGATTGGTTTGATGTAGAGAACTAACCTTTTTCACAAACCTAGCCAGTAACAGGAAATAATAGTATAAAAGAAACACCACTATACACTTTCACTAAGATCACCTTCACTACCAAAAAACGAAAAACAGCCACGTAAATGGACAGATCCTCCACTATGCACACATGCAATTATGAATCTCTGTTACCCACAGATATTTCAATGGCTTGCACACAACTACAACACGAATTATCAAAAATGATTTTTGATGACGCACCAAACACGTGCGTAACGATAGACCGATCGAGAATGACTGAAAACGCGAACGCCTGCTCCGTCGTGTGACTCCTAATTGCAAGAAGTTTTCAACGGAAGTGAAAGGTAGATATTCGCTCCATGTCAATCGTTATCTTTCACTCCACCCTCCCATAGATTCATTCTTCAATCGATGGAATTAAACATGGGCTGATAGCAGACTATTATACATCTCGCTCACTCTGGATTAGACCACACTAGCAAGAATTAGTTTTTATTTTACTCGATCTACCAACCGTACAGTTGGTACAGTGTTGGTCTTAACCTTTAACACGGAATAGCTCCGAAACGTACACTATTGGTTCATAAATAGATGGTCTTAGCGACCATACGATTTCACGTTAAACGAATAGAGCGTAGATTTGCAGCGATCTTGATCTCCTTAACGTTTCAAGGGTCGTGCGTGTTCAACAAATGTCCTCCGAAGAGTCTATAACCTACAGCTCTTCTTGCGGTTATCATTATGTGATTTGTTCCGTTTTTACCTATATCTCCTTTGTTTTTTAATTGTATGCGCTGAACAACACTCCTCTAACAGATTCAAAAGAACACAAAAGACATACAACTGAATATGTTAAAACATGTCACCGTTTCGGTTATCGTTCCTTCTTCGGACTTGGCGTATTTGGTCACATTAAAAAAGTCAGATCAACACTTATCCAACATTACACGCAACTATTTCTCTTACAGATCTCGTTCAGATTATAACAGATGTAAACGGATTGTTGGACATTTCTACCGCTGAAGGTGTTTGACGATTAACAAATGTAGCTTCATGAAAAGACTAAGCAAAATGCAGATATGCAAGTGTTATAAAACGCCAAACCTAACACGAATCTTCCTCAATTTCCTCATCCTCATCGTCATCCTCATTCTCAGCCTCGTCTTTCTCCTCTTCTATCATTTGCCTGCACCGCTGACTTGTGGGCAGACCAACACCGCCGTAGCATCATAACTTCCCCGCCGGACCGTCCGCATTCGATACCTGACTGTGGTAGTGCAACGCTTCCTGATAAGCTTTGTTCACTGCCTTCTTCTCGGTGGGTTTCCGTGATTCGATCAGCTTGCTCTGATCCAGCTCCTTGTCGACTCCGAGCAGCTCGAGTTTACCGACTGGCAGCCACTGCCAGGTGCGTTTAACGTCGAAAAAGAGCACAAGAAACACGGGTTCCTCGTAGTTCGAGCGCAGCGCCAAGACATCGGCCGGTGGCGCCGGCAATGGAACGCCGTTGTGGACGAATCCTTTCGGAATGGTCGGATTGATGATGAGGGCCGGATACCACGGATAGCCGCGACATTTGGCCCATACAAGTTTCAATGGTTCCAAGGCCGGTTTCTCCGGAAACTGCTCGACGTCCGCTTCACTATTCGAAGACATGTCCGTGTCGCAAAACGACTGGTCATCGTCCATACTTGTTCTAACGAGGAAATTTGATTCGAGGAATCCCGTTAAGTGCAATGAATGCTTCGTAATATTTAGATCATTTTGTCTCACCCGAATTCCGATTCTGTTCCGCTTCCGCTAAAACCGCTGCAACTGCTGCAGGTGCTACCGGTAAGGCTGAGATTGCTCTCCGAATCGCTGATTTCTCGCTCCTGCTGCCCACGGTATACCCGAAAGCTGTCTGGAATGGCCTCTAGTGATTTCCGCTCCATCGGTTTTCCTCCCAGCGCGGACGAAGAAGCCTCGAGAAACGATTCAATCCCCTTGCCGCTCTTCCCGATTCGTCGTCCACGGTTGATTTTCTTTGCCGTCTTTTGCAGCAGCTCCGTGGTCGACATCGGCGTCACCGTAGGTGCTGCGGTCGACCCTCCCCCGCCACCAGCAACCGATTCTTGTTTCAAGGGCACCTCGGGTTTTTTCAGAGCGGCTTGAGCTTTCCGTGTGAACAAGACCGCAGTTCTGTGAAAATAAAATATCGGATGTAGGATTTTGTTATCGATGTAGCATAAAGCGAGTAGTGACGACTCAGGGAAGTGGTTAACATACGAATACAGAACGAATACACTTGGCGATAGAAAATTAGGCTCATTATACCTTCGATTAACCCCCGACGGTGAAGGACTGTTATTGAGCACCTTCAGTGGACTCGCCTCAGGCGTGGCATGGTGGTGATGATGCTTCTGCCCGATAGGTATATTGCCAACAACGCCACTTGAAGTCGATGGTTCCGGTTGCAGAGAGTGGCCCGGCTTCTTCGGCGAAAGCGAGACTCCGGCAATGGTAGACGAAGGTGTCCCGCTCAACGTGCTCGAGCTCGGCCCAGATGATAAGAGAAGATCCGTCGAAAGTTTTCTTTCGTTCATCTAAAATGGCCACGGAGAAAGAATAATAAGAAATATGTTGTCTCCTTGGCTCATACCGCATTCCATTCCTACCATCGCTCGTTCAGGTTCCTTGCTGAGCGCACGCTTCACTCGGGCTATCTCGTTCCGAATCTGCTTGATACGCTTGGAGCGTGTCAGTGCGTGACGGATACCGTTTGCTTTTGACAGCAAAGTTTGCAGCTTCCCGATGTGCTCCACACTCGCTGACTGGCCCGTGATTTTCGTCAGCTCGCCTTCGATATCCATCGCTGTATTATCTTCCGAAGAGGAACCGATTGCCCTCACGGCGGCTGCAGTCGACGAAACCAGCCCTGCTGCTGATACCTGCACAACCGATGGGGCTGGCTGTTGCTGAAATAATCCCGATCGTTCCAGTTCCTTACGCACGGTTCGGAACACGATGGCTCCCGCATCGCGCATCTTCACCCCAGCTCGGTAGAACATTGTGTCCTTGTTGTTGTATGCCAGACAATTGCGAATCATCAGTGCGAAATCTTGCTCCAGGTCCTCGATGCGAACGTACATTCCACTCTTGAGCATTTGTCGCATCGTTCCCAGATCCATCGGATGTTTCACGATGTCCGTGTAATCGGGCACCTCTTCCGTGTCGACCGGCTCGCGGAAGATCTCCTTATCGTCCTTTCCCTCCAGCTGATCCAGTATCCGATGCAGCACGCTCTCGATCGGGTTCAGTTGCGCCATCACACACTGCTCGGATGTTTTAATCAGAATAAGCTTGATCTTTTCCCGTTTCCGAACTAGCTCACAGAGGAGACGCGCCCTCTCGAGATCCTGACGAAGGCACTGCCAGTACTTGAGCTGCTGATACAGCTCCTGCGCATCCGTCGAACCGTCGGATCGATCTCGACAACCTGGCATAGTACCTTGCGCCTGTCCCTGTGACTGTAGCCTACGCAACAGCGGTACCCCATTGCGGTACTGTCGCTTCAATGTCCAGTACGCTATCAGCCGCTGGATGAACTGCTGCTTTTTAGGAATGTTTACAAGCGAGGAGATTTCTTCGATGCGATTCTGCGGTATAGTCGGAATGAGGATGACTGGGGCACTAGTACGCTTCAGGGCGAGCAGTTTCCTGGCTTTCTTCATTTTCTCCCGCGTCACCTCGCGAGCATCAGTTGGTGGTCCGCCGTCCGGCGAATTGCCCGGTGTTTGCAACGCGTTCAGTGGCGTGTGTGCATCGCAGTACGCTGTTTTTTGCACCACCACCGGGTTGCTGTCGGTGCCCTTAACCGTATCCATACGCATACAGAGACCTGCCTGTTGAGCACAAGTTACGTGAAACGCTGCGTAGCAGTAGTTTTTGTTGCATTGAATGCACGCGCCGATCCCTTTTTGCTTGCATATATAACAGGTTAAACGCCACCTGGCATGGGGGATCATTTCGATGGAATCGATCGGCTCCAGAAAAACTGTGTTGGCAAAGCGCACCTCTGGAATCCAAAGCGCGCAAACTACATGCGCCCATTGGTTGTTGTCGGTCTGCTTAAATGCGCCACCAGTGTTCGGACAAAGGACGCAATCCACCGGACGACTTGGACTTTGCAAACACCGCCGACACAGCCACTGCCCCTCGGGAATGTACGGTACACCGTAGCAGTCCTGGTGCACAGCCAGGTTACACATGTCGCAAAACAAAATCACGTTTGTGTTTTGGCACTCTCCGTCCATGCAGATGCAGCACACGGCGTCGTCATCGACTACGGCACCGTTCTGACCGTTGGCAGCCGCCTGAAAGAACGATTCCTTCTCCAACCGATCCATTAGCAGCTCGAGAGAGTCCACCGGAACAGGGCCTACGTTTTGCGCCGCTCGACGCTCGTTGATAATGCTCAGCCAGGTGGTATCCTCCTCGTCCACGTCGTATTCCACCTCCCCATCAAGTTCTTCGCTCGATTTTTCGATGAATCGAATGTACGCGTTAGGCCGTGGAGGTGCATCACAGATAGTGTAGTCATCAATTTCCTTGAACTTTCCTTCAGGCAGCAGCACTTCTGGTTCATCCGGTGGTACCACCGCAAAAGCTTCGAAGCCGGACACTGTTTTGCATTTACTTTCATACTCGTCCAGCGACATCACGGGTAGTGCATCAAGCACCGGGATCTTAACCGTCTTTCCATTGCAATCCAGGCGAACTAGGTGCTCCGTTTCAAGATAAGTTATACCCTCTTTCGGTGGGCTGGAGGCTATTTGATTCTTAGGTGTTACACCTACTTTTAGCTTGCGCCCCTTCTGCTTAATCGGTGTCGATACAGAAGTCGGTACAGCGGGTGATGGGTTGTCGTGGTCGTAGTTATTAAGATGATACTGCAGCCCGATTACCGATTTGTACGTCTTTTCGCACTTGGGACATTTGAAAGGTCCTCCATCTTTCTTCAGCGTCTTGATGTAATCGTTCACCTCAAAGTCGATTCCCATCGCTCCGATGCGCTGCGCTTTCTGTACACCTTTAAAAAGGTAGCTGATACGATATCTTTGCCCTTTCTGATTTTTCGTGTAATTTATTGTGGAAGCGACAAGTGAAGCCTTTTCACTGGCAGGTACACCCCTGTCTGGGCTTTTTCGTTTGCTTCTGTCGTATGTTTGGAGCGCGTTTTTGTTTATTGGCACTGTTTGACAGTGAGCTGTCAACGGCTGAACAGGAAAAAAGTCGCTGTCAAATTAGGCCGCCAATCAAACACCTACTATATTTGTAGGAAAAATTAAAGTTTGAAATTGTACAGCATTTAATAATAATAATTTAAGAATCATGTAAAAACAGGTTAATATTCCTGTGTATTATTATGTTCATACCTACAATCGAGATGTGAACCAAAGGGGAAATATTTCAAGCCATTCAGCTTTGCTTATACATCTCGGACATCGGTGCTCTAAGTGCTGTCAATATCAGCTGTTGACATACCGGTTATCAGAGAACTCTGCGCAAGGTTACGTTTGCTTGTTTATGAATTTCAACTGATTTTCATACATTTCATGCTTGTAAGTGTTGTAAGTGAAAAACATTCGAGTGAATCATGCAACGTAACGATCAGTTGCAGCAGTACGACGAGTCACAAAAAAATGCACTGGTCAGTATGAGTCCAAACAGTTTAATGAAAATATTCAGGATCAATATTTCTGTATTTGTAACGATGCCATCCAAACTTCCAGAATTTCCAATTTTCAGCAGAAGAAATGCGGGTTCTTCGGGAATGTAATCGGGAATCATTTTTCCAACGATCCCTTCCACTTGGAACGCTAATGGGGTTCGGAGCATGGTATGCTGTTCATAACAATTATCTAAAGGTAAGACAACGAAAACAACAACCATTGGAGGATGTATGATCAGGGCACATTTTGTCCATACAAAGGCAAGCGTTCGTTTCGGGCCAGCCCCGAAGATACTAGTTGGTGTAACCCTCGGATACTTTATCGGCAAAGTGAGCTACCAGGGGAAATGTGCGGAGAAAATACTTCAGCTTCCCAACTCTCGACTGGCAGATTTAATGCGCCAACGTCGTCAGGGAACAACTGGAATAGCAGACAAATTGTAAATTATAGTCGTTCCCAGTCAGTAAAGTCTCCCATCTGTGAACACATAAGTTGCACACTATTTTTTCACGTTGTAGCCTTCCAGACCAAGGGTTTGGTGCATCAAGCATGCTGACACCATTTGCTTCCACACCGACCATAGACCGTCAGAACGATGAAGCCGCTGGACCGCTGAACATGGACTACGATATGCCGCACTATTCCGGCCTGGACGATAGTGGACGGCCTACCGTTGATTGTGAGTTAATGATGATACAGGCGATTGTTTGTAAACATATTCCAACTGGATCTGCCTGTTTTTCAGCCACTAACACGCTCGAAGAAGATCTTCAACTGCCTCTCGCGCCGAAAGCGTCCAAGAGCTATGAGGAATTGCGTCGCCAGAATCGAGAAGAGTACTTGAAACGGCAGCAGCAACCGTATCGGCCACCCACAATTCTGGAGGACAGCCCGCCAATTCGGCGTGATTCATTTGAACGCAGAGGAAACAACACTGCACCTGAAGATCAGCCCGTACCAAATGCACAACCACCATCGATGAAAAATAAATATGGTGACGCATGGACGCAGTAAAAATCTAGCGGTATTTATGGTATTTCGTTATAAAGTAGAAGATTGGAACCAACATCTAATACAAAGCTTATTCAAAATATCGACCAAATTTGTTTTATTAGTACATATCGGCGACACTGTGTTAGTTGTGATGTAAACACGTGATGCAAATTCTTCTCCCGGCTTCAGACAGTTGACGATCAGTTGTCACCTATCTTAGACACCTCGAACAGGTATGCACCGAGCAGTTTCGTCTATTTAAGGGGAGGAAAAACACTCAATGCAATTTACAACAAAACATCCCAAACCACCAACATTCATTTAACTCATACAGTATTTTTCCACTTACCCCCTCAATGTAATTACGGACGTCGATCTTTTCATTCTGGGAATGAGCCCCATCATCCGATGCACCCATCGGCAGCAGCAAAACATTCTTGCCCGTCGTCTGCTGCAGCGTCAGGGTGACAGGGATTGATCCACCTTCCCGCGTCATATCCGGATCGACGTGGTACACGTGCTTCGTGGCCGTACGAGCCGCCTGATAGTGCGGATGACTGGGATCTTCCGTCCACGGTTTGCCCCCGTGGGCCATCCGCACTTCGAAGTGGTTAGGTGAGCCTCGTTCGGCCCATTTCGCCTTCAGATAATCCGCCACGTAGCGTTCCGTCAGCTCGGGCGTCTGGTCAGGCACAATGCGGATCGAAAACTTACCGATCACCTTCTTCGGAATGACTGTTTTCTGGCCCGGCTCGTAGAACGCACCTTCAACGCCATGAATCGAGAGACTGGGCTGGCGCCATCGGTGCATCAGGATTTTCGTTTTGTCCTCGTTGTGCATCAACTTACGTGCACCAAGCTCCTGCCGATAACTTCCCACGTCAAAGTGAATGGCATCGTAAATGGCCTGCTCGTTTGGCAGCGGGGCAGCAACCTCCTGGTACAATTTTGGAATCAGAATGCGCCCTTCCTTGTCCGCAAGCGTGCCCAGCAGGTAAACCAGGTCATTCATTGCTTCGTACACGGTTCCGCCGAATACGCCGCTATGTAGATCCTTGTGTGCGCAACCCACCTCCACCTCGAAATAGCAGATGCCCCGAAGACCGTAAGTGATGCACGGTTTGTCTGTGCCGAGCCAATAATTGTCTGAAATGCATACAAAATCCACATCGGACAAGAAGTCCTTCTGGCGCGCGTAGAGCAAATCGTCCAAGCCTTCACTTCCGGACTCCTCCATGCCCTCGAAGACAAATTTCAGATTAACGGGCACTGGTTCTCCGATCGCCTGGAATGCTTCGATTGCGTGCAGCCATCCCAGCACCGGACCTTTGTCGTCGCTGGATCCGCGGCCATAAAGCTTGCCATCTTTCTCCGACAGCACGAACGGTTCGGTTGCCCATCCGTCCTCGAGAATGGCAGGCTGTACATCCAGGTGTCCGTACAGGCAAACGGTCTTCTTCGCGGTGTCCTATCGTTAACGAGATGCAACATTTGAAACAAGAAACCATCAGCCAATCGATTACTCTAATGTCGTCGATTACAACAAAGCAAGGTGGTTTCGATAAGATTACAATTATAAATATCACGTGAGTACTCCGTTACAAGCCGGACAATGAATCAAACAACTGTCCAAAAGTGGTCGGGTTATTGCTCATCATTATTATCGCTACAAGCACTCTGCGTTTGAGAGGAAGAAAAAATGATAGTGACTTCCACTCGAATCGCCATCTAAATAGTGCCGCGCTGTCGTGGTGGCTTTTGGTTTATTCGACTGCTCTTCTGTTATCGTCAACCGCAGTTTCCGTTGAGTTGAGTGATTAATTTATCGCACTAAAGTGGCCAGCAAAAGATAAATCATCGAAAATCCCACATGCCTTTCATATAGACTTACGAGTCAAAAACGAACCTCGGCGTGGCCTTGAATACGAACGCTACACCATCGCTTTTCAAATCAGTCATGAATGGCTGAATAAATCCCATTGATACTCGATACTATGAGCGATGCATTATCGTGACTACACGCCGCAAAACACATTCTACACCAATGAATCCGACCGTGCTGATACAGGAAAACAAGCCTCCAACCCCCTTCCCCCACGAACACTTTATAACCACGATGCATTCTGTAGACTTGTGTTCACTACATATATAGTAAACAAGTTCTCGGCGGGCTTCTTTACTTTACTTTTTTTTCTGGCAGCATCACACAGAGTGAAATTGAATACAAACGCTAGTGTGGGAGCAGGTTCAATGACTTTCAATGCCTTTCTTCGTCATCGTGCTGACAGCCATTCCCATTGCAATATCAGAGTAAATTAAACCGGAACTATTCGTCATTTCAGAATTGGGGAGCAAAGACTGGACAGTAACTCTACTTACATTACCAAGTACACCGAGGATGACCTTCGGCAGATCGAGTTCCCGGTCATCGCCCAGCTTTTGTTTGCCGACGTCGGCCAACTCGACCGTGGCTCCGAGCTTCTTCATCCTTTCTGCCACCCAATCCACCATACGAAAGATTTCCGGTCGCGACTCTGGCCAGGCAGAGACCGACTTAATTGCTACCGCTTCCCGAAGTGCATCGATGTAGCGAGTTTTATTTTCATCGATGTGGCTAAAGGCGCAAAGAAACGAAATATGAACCCCTTAACATTACACACTGGCTATTTCAAATGGTTGCCCGATGTGTTCAGTAGTGATGTTCGCATGCACATTACCTGAAAAGTTTTGCTAGCACCGGCGGTAGTGTTTCGGTTGCCATATCTGCAGACTATCTGTTCACGACGCACGCAACTCCTTACAAAACGACCAACAAACCACAACGTGCTACTTCTGCCGGCAGACTGACGACGATGACTCGAGCGCAATCGAACGCAGCCTTTGAGATTGACGATCGTCGAGACTTCGAGACGAACTTTGCCGTTTATAGCAACTCGATTCACTACTTTCACCGTTCAATTGCTTTGTTTGAATATAGAAGAACATCAAGAATGAAAATTAATGTCTCATAAGTTACATTTTAAAAACCATTCCAAAGGGGTAATAGAACGTTGTGCTAGGATGATTTCGGGGTTTATACCTGTTCTATTTTTCTACCATCGGTCAACCATAGCTTCTTGAATATTTGCATGTTGATAGGTAGGTTGATAGCCAAGTTGTCGCACCTTGGAGTTTGCCAAGCAAATTGTTTACACTCTGCTTATTCGAAAGCGATTACGTTTAAAACAGTGCTGCTTTAGCACCGTAATTTATCACGTCTGCAGCAAATGCTAATGATTGAAACTCAGCTTAAAGGACGCTAGAATTTTCGGAAGGAATAAAACACTAAATGCAATCACCTGATTTAGTTGATTCTTCTTAACGTGGCAATGAATTTTTCGTCGATCAGGTCTTGGTTTATTTGTTTATGATTATTGTATCGTCATTACTCTTCATGCGAGACAAACTTGCAACTGGAGTGGCTTCCGTGTTTCTGCTTTGTCAAACATATCATCACAATATGTACTTAAATTTACTGGAGCAGGTATGCTCTGCTTAAATTTCGTCGTTAGTTCGTTTCGTCCATTGTTGTGTCGTTTGCTCCATAACCGGGTTCATTAACCGACGTATTGTTTACCAACGTATTGTTTGTTTCAATTTTCATCTTTCGTCACACACGCACAACAACAAATCTGTTTTTAAACAGCGTCCAATAGATTCGTGATCTATGCTTTGGAAAATCGGAATAAATGGATATAGGATATACGAATTTTGCATTTATGTATATAGATATACTTCTTTCTTTTCTTTGTCTGCTGTCTGTGTCTTCTTATGTTTCCCTGCAACTACACACGTATCCTGGCGTTACTACAGAAGTTACAGAAGATAATAACATACGCAATCAAGTACGTAACTTAGTTATTGGGTATGGTTTGGATGATCCACCATACTGGTGGCGATGTTTAGTATTCGAAATCCTCATCCTTCGAATACGATGATACGTTAATATGCATAACGGTTTTGCTGCACAATTGAAGTAGTATGCAAAAATCGATATAGTAACACGTAATACATGAGGAAATGGTTTTGTTTTTTCTTATTTCCACCAACAATATCTTTCTGTTTTTCAATTCTCCTAACGATCAGTTTTTATATGTTCTTGTACTCAACTCTTCTACCACAAAAGTTACTTCTTGTACCGTTTTTTCTAATGGTGAAAAAATTCCTTATTAGCTGCGGTCAACTTTCACTAATTGAAGGAATATACCAACTCGTATTGTGTAGGACCGTCCTTGACGGATTCTAGGTATTTCGTTAGCATTACACAGTTATGTAAAATATTCTGCCTTCGTATGCTTGCGATAGAAAAAATGTACGATCGTAAAGCATACGATTCCATTATGAATGAAATTCACTGATACTTATTCATAAATTGGCCTTTACGATCGTGAACTTTTCCTATCAAAACCATGCGATATGCATTCTTGTTAGCTGTTATTGGTTGGTTTTGATTTTGTCCTTTGCTTACCTCAGTTGAATTGGAGGGAAAAGCTTTACTTCCGTGGATTAGTACACACGAGCACACACGACCTTCTACTACGTAACTCTAGTAATGTGTATTTTTTCTGATCGGAGTTCTCTTTTTCGCGAAGGGAGAAGAAGCTGTACTAGATATTATATAAACTTATGTGACGTAAAAATATACCTTACATACGACCTTTTTTATGTTGTCTTACGACGATGACTTCCTTTCTTTTTGCAGAGATGTTTCCGATCGGATCTGCGATTATCCGCGGTTGTTATTATTGTTACAATATATTGTATAAGTGTTGTTTGATTCGGGCAGTTAGGTGCACAAAATCTTGTGTCGTAGAGGAATGCGCGGGTGTACGAGCGAACGACATTTCTAGTTCGGCTTATCTCCTCACCGCCGACAACGGTATTTTGCCCGGCGAACAGCATCCGAGCGGCTTCCATCGAACCAATATTATAATGAATGACGACGGCTATTAACCTCACTTCATACCTATAACACAGATATAATTCAAACATATGATTAATGGTTTGCTACGTTCTCGGAGCCTTAACTCAGGACTACAGGCTATTCGTTTTACAAATTTCTAAGAAAGTACACTTTCTACCTTTTACTACGTTACAATTCAATGTGCTTAGGACTTTTTTCTTCGCTTCTCAATATCAATTTAACCTCAAATTAGCGATCAACGATAATATTAATAACTCAAGTGCATTGTAATTACAAGGATCACTTGTACATCACCCTTGACCCCTTTACTTACTTCGAAACACATGGCTAAACATTTGGTTTCGATCCAATGGAGAGTTGTTTTTCCCAAAAATCTACAAATCTACAACACGGTGCAGAACTTTGGACGTGCTGTTGTAAAGCTGCTTCAGAATGCATGGAAACGTGGAAGAACTTCAAAATTGAAGCAAATCTAATAGGCAAAAATGAACATCACAAAAGAAAATTTAAAAAAATGTTGAAAATTCGAAACTTAAAAGCAATCTTATGCTATGCATCCTCATCAACGCATCATGCAGGAGGCATCAGTTGACGGGGAAAACTGACAAACTCTCTGCTACCCAGCTTGAATTGCATTCTAATGAATCTTGTAGCAGAAGTTATTCGAAGGACGACCATGCGCATGCAAAATACATAATTCAACCAACACAACATAAGCCCAACATTGCAACATGGCAAGAGCAAGAAAAGATGAAATTGTTACCATTTTTTTTTGGTTTTAATGTTTATCGATGAAGCTGGTACCGCCATTGGAAATGTATGTTTAGTGCCCTATTATCATAGTTCCGTTGACGAAGAATGCGGCACATAGGATGAAAATTAAGCGTGAAAAATTACGTTAAATTTAGTAGAGCAAGATGGATGATGCGCACCGAGTGCAAACCATCGATGTACACCTCTTTTTGCCAATTTTTTCCAAGCAATATACTCCTTCTTATGGATGGCCTTTTCCCTAGTGATGTGTGGTGCATTTCTTACCTGGGGTGTATATGGGTTGATTGCCGGTGTTCAAGCCGGTGCTCTCCGTGGCGGTCGAACCCGTGAACGGATTGGTCGGGTTGGACGATGGCGGAGGCATCGCATACACTGGCATGCCTGCACCCTGCGCCTGTCCTGCTTGTGGTTGTGACGTCACCGGACCACTGCCTGTACCATTATCCTCCAGGTCCGCCAAATCTTCCTACAATGAACAAGGATGAACAACAAAAATGGATTAGGTAATCAAGATCAATTGGATGGATTATTTTGTACGGTTTCATAAAAAAATCTATAAAGCATATTGACTACTACGCGTTGTACACATACAAGAGCCGCATCAGCAATAACAATTCCTGCTGCTCCAAGAAGGCCCACCACACCACCATAATGCCAAGCGGTACGGGACAACTTTTTATATATTTTTTAAAGAAGCATTGTGCCATGTGGTTTTATTCGCTTCTACAGCCGAGAAGCGATATGGCAGGTAAGTATATTTATTTTATATGAAATTTATAATACCGCAAAGCTTTTTACACCACAGGCTAAAGTTGGAAATATCCTTTTTCAAGCTGTGTGTCAGCAGATACCATGTATTTTGCCGTCGGTTTCGCCCATAGAGAATAGAAGTGTGTATTAACATATGTTGTAACATTGCACACAAACACACACACTCACAGATACCATTTATGGGTTATCAATTACGGGAGAGTTAAGAAGAGCACGTTACCTGGTGGCAGTGGGATGCTTTCTTGATGGTGAAATTTATAATACCTCATTTTGTTGATGACGGGTTAAGTCCTAAATTGTAATCAAGCAAAACAGAATCCTCCCTAAATAACTCTCGTCTAAAATTTGGTTACGAATGCACGGTGTATTTTTCCCATCCAAAACAAGCTATATATTAAAAACTAACAAACATTTCCCACACGGTTTTTATGCAGACCAAATTCTACCGATAATACTTGTTTTGATCCAAATCTGTTTCGTCCGCTGTTCAAGCAATAATGTTTGAAATAATCGATAGTTCCGCATTTAAACCGTCTTCGTTTATTGCTTTCACGACAATAACATCCTACATTTGTCACAAATTTGATATCAAGCGTTGGCGTTGGTTCCTAACAGTTTGTCTACGAAATTTATGGCTTTATTCTTTTGTTCTCCCAATCGCATTATAAATGTAATACGCTATTTCATGCTGCCATTCTACTGCCCCTGCTCAAATACACGCCTTTGTCAAATACCCATTAAAACAAGTTTCTATGATATTGTTTCCAACTAAATTAGAGGAAAAAAGAAGAAAAAAAGAAAATAACGTATGCTTTAAGTAATGGTGCTTGTTGTTAGACCAGTCGAATGAAACTATAAGTATTGATGGTATGAAAACACATTGATATGAAAAGTGGAATGGAAACAAACACTGGGAAACATGAAAACTCAAAGATTGTAATAAGTAAACAAGTGAAAGTTATACATAACATTTTAAAACATTATCTGTTAATGTTCTACAAAATATAAACATAAAAAGAGGGCAACCGTGCGTAGGGAAGATGTAAATGGATAAATGGAATATGGAAGTATAAACGATAAACCTATACATACTTGTCGAGTTGGCTGATCTGTGACGACCGATCTTTCCCCTGCGTTGCTACTACCTGCAGCTTCTCTCTGATAAATGTAGAATAAAAAAAAACATGTAGAAAAGAACAGGTGATAGAAGCAGAGTGTGAAGGGATCAATCAAAAGTGTGCGAAAAGAGACATAATGAGGAGTATGAATATCAGGAAAGACAGAATCGCACTCAAAACATAAAAAGATCTTGAAGCGTAATGTGATGATGACAATAGATGATAGACAGTGGTATGGAGGTAAGTGATTAACCCAAGGAAAGAAAAATATGGTTTATGCGTGAAAAAATCAACCAACTTTTTCGAATGAATCGATCATCCGATCCGCCAAGAACAAAATAAATGTTCCGTTGAAAATGAAAGTGAGTAATTGTAACCCATTAGAAAGTGATACTGTGAAAAATACTTTTTGGAACGGTGTACGGGCTAAAGGGTGTATGCTTAAAATCAGTACGATTATTAAGAACACCATTGAACGAAATGAAAAAAAATGATGGCCTTCTGTATCTTATGCTTGTATAAAATTATCTTAATTCCGGTTATTCAAACATGCTACACGAAGAACAGAAAATGTATCCAACATCTTAACAGAAAATTATTCGCGCAAAAATAGTATCGAAGAAGACAACGGCGTTGGGGTAAAAAAAATTGCATCATATCTCACGTAGACCATGGATTACCTTTAAAAAAGCATACTTTCAAACACAAACAAAAGCACTGTGACACCAGCACCAAACGACAATGTTTAAAGCGAAGAAAATACATTTTTCACTGTTGGTGCCCTGGAAACGCGGACGAATGGATCATAAGATTTACAAGATTTTAGTTGCCGAGCACTTAGAAAACTACTTTAGGGTCTATTCAATAGGAATCACAATTCGTAGCATGTATGTAGAGAACTAAACAGACTTCTCGAAGCTTTTGCAACGTGCTATAGACAAATAACACTGCAATGCAATGTTTAGCCGAAACCGTATTCGATTATCACTCTCCCAGCCATATAGGAACTTCTACTCACGTGTAAGTGATGGTAATCTCCACCGTGCTCCGGAGGTACAGGTTTGTATTTGCCGAAACAGAAGTTGCAGCAGCAACAGCAACAACAGCAGCAATAACATCCAGTGATAATTCCGCAGATCATGAAGAGTGCCTGAAGTAGAAACATAAATCAACGAACATTGATTCTGCACTGAATATAACACGTTTCGCATGGTACCTTGCACGTGGGTGATGTCACGACGAAGTAAGCGTTAACATTCTCCTCGCCGAACTGTTCAGCAATATACAGTCCGAGCGAACCATAGTTGTCGTAGATGTTTCTCTTCGTTAAATCACTCAAAATGGAATGAGCACGGTTCACTTCTTTGAACTAAAAAGTAGGATAAAATAATAAAAACGATTTATACTTCTTAAGAAACATCAAGAAAAAGAAGCACACTACTCACCTTTTCAGATGCATCTGGATTATTTGGATTCTTATCCGGGTGGTACTTTAGTGCGAGCTTTCTGTACGTCTTCTTGATCTCATCTGCTGTTGCCGTTTTTGGCAACCCCAATGTCTGGTACAGTGTATCACCCGATGTACTGTGTTATATTTGGCGAGAATATAAAAAAAACATTTCAATTGAGATTAGAGCAGATATTTTTTTTCATTCCTCGTATTATTATAATTATGAAATGGCTCAGCACACTCAATGCGACATGTAATGTTTTCTTTTATGTTTCCATCTATTTTTTAGACATATTGCATGTAAGACAGTGGTGGAATTCTTATCTATACCCAACTGATTAATGACCCTGCAAGGAATGTCCTACACTCAGTAATATTTTCGAACCAATGTTTCCAGATGTCCTCATTGCCTATTCTGAAATTTCTTGTTCCTGGAAAAGACCCGCGAATGATACGGACGAAGCATTCCTATATTGCCCTTAATGATTCTAGGGCTGTTCACAAAGGACACTTACTACGTCTCACAAGTGCTCTTGAGGAATCCTCTTTAGTCAGCATTGATATTTCATCGCTTTATGAGAAGAAAAGCGAAAAAGGATAACACCATCATACCGTAACCAATTGGTCTCTTGCAGCTGCTCATATGCTCCGAAAACAGGACATAGCATTGCGCGAACGCCTGTGTACATCGAACCATACCCTTGAACATGGACTTCGCAGCACACATCCAAAGAATCATTACGCTACTACACACATTTGGTTTCATTCCAATGTTTTCCTTAATTCTGAGATATTCAAGTTTAAGCTAAGCTAGCTGTTTTGTTTAAATCAGTTTGCCACAGATTTAGGGTTTTTACATCGGGGAAACTAATTCATACTTCGCGAGAAGAAAAATCAATATTTCTCAGAGTTTAATTTCACGCCACGGCAACGCTTTCCATACGCCAAGTGGCAAGTATGAATGAAGACGAATGAGGGATAATCAAACGCCCTCGTCAATGGAGAAAACGGAGTTTTCCTATTCGCGATGACTGTGCAGCTCGATGAACACTTTTGATGCTGGTAATTTTCAGTAAAATTCGGTTCTCTGTAGGACCCGATTAGTGTATTGAAGAAACTTACGATAATTTCCTTTTATCCATTCTGATAAGATTTCGATTGCGGCTTCGTGAAGATTAGCAGCTGTTCGTCGTTCCGCTATTATTATTCTGTGTTTTATGTTCTGCTGCACAATTGTCCCGATAGCGAGCCTTCTTCAGCAGTCCGGTGCGAATCTTCGAAACCTTTGCTAAACCAATGTTTCACTGACTTAGCACTCGGTACGCAGCAGGCGTTGACTTGCAATACAAGGGGAAACCGTGCCAAGAAGGGAGGAGCCCTCGCACCTATGCGTAATGCGAGCCTGAAAAACACACTTCACGACTACAACCAACCGATCACGAGCTTGTGGTCTTTTCGGCGAACGATTTTCACTACAAATTCTATCCAGTACTATTCCGGGACTATTAAGATGCAAGGAACGCGTCCACGCACAGTCAGTGACTATCGTGAGAAATTTCTTTCCAATGTGCAAAGAGAGAAACTCAGCAGCGCCTTCGTACCCTCTTTGCTTGGCTCAATGCTTTGCCAGTGCTCAATTAAATATTGCAGTGCTAGCGCGCATCCACGAAAAGAAACATACACGGGACTGATGTTCAAGATTCAGTGTACCATTTCTTATCAAAAAGATACCCGAATGTGTACATGCAAATGAAAACTTGTACTGTTATGGTACTATGGGCTGCATGAGGTATAGAAACTGATCAGACAATGTATATTCAATTATTTGTCATTCCATATGTCGACGATGGCCTGATGAAAGCGACTGCAAAGTACGAAAAGTGAATCAAAAAATGCTCGGTGTTGCAAATCTTTACTGAATAATCTAAGAAAAACATAGAATACATATTCTTCAAAAACCCCTAGCAACACTAGTTTCAAATATGAAGCAACTTTGTGTTCAAAACCAACACATTCGCACTTTGTGCGCCGAACCCGATGGAAAAAGTTCTCTATCTCTTCGCGATAGGTTGTCACGTCTTTGACGTCCGAAGCAAACATCGCCAATCTGTCATCCTGTCAATAGGCTTGAGTACAATTTAGGTGAGTGTGGAAAACGGCCCTCGTTTAATTGTGAAGAATTAACCCACTGAAGTTTCACCGCAAACTTTTCGTTTGATTACAGCCAAGATGTTTGCTCGAATTGCGAATTCCACTCGTTCCGGCATGACCAATCTGGTCCGATACTCCCATTCTCATGGCGGTATTCCCGGGGAGGTAAGTTTTCCATGCAATGCCCAAATTCGCCTGTCTGTGTACTGGCGGCCGTAACAATTCCATTACATAATGGACAATTGGCATTTTTCGAAAGCTGTAAATAGTGTAAATTTACGGCTTGTTGTATTAAAACGTGACTGTCTATCTTCTTCAGAACCTTCCATTCGGCCTGACCAACCGGTACAAGCTAACAGCCATGTTCATCGTGTTTTTCGGTTCCGGATTAGGTGCTCCGTTCTTCATCCTTAGACATCAGCTGTTGAAGAAGTAAACATCCTTCTCCGATATTCGAACCAGGGAACTTTTCAACCAGCTCTCTGGTCTGTCAACTGTTAGTGAGTTCCAAATCAAACGCTATATTATCTGGCGGATGAAGCAACAATAAAATCATCCAAACATGGTTCACTAAACCCCTGTGGTTTATTAACCCGTAACCTTATCGTAGAACCAATTCTGTCCCTCTCTTACTCCCAAGTACGCACAAACTTGGTCAAGCGACGCCATTGATGACATAAGCGCCGACGCAAAGGAAGCTAATAAATTATCAATCAAAGATAAATCTATACAAATTGAGATACATAAGTTTTCATTTCAGCTTATCACTGTGCAAACGTCGGCATTCTTTTTCGATTTTCGTTCATTTGACTTCCCTCCACCAGCTGAAAAAAAACTCGATAATAACGGAGTTGGAGAAGCCTATGTTACACGATGGATGAACGAGGACTCGAGAAAGTAACATGCATTATAAGAGTTTCTAGGCGAAGTTTGCCGATATGTTTCAATGGTTAGCACTAATAGCATTGACGCTCAACAGAGGAACTCGGCGATACATTATTCATCAGAGGCATATGGAACCTGGCACATTTAATCATTTACAAACCAACAACCCGGCTTTATGTTTCCACGAAAAACGGTTTGTATTTTCGCCTAAGGGAAAGCTTAGTCCACCCCATTTTTCCACCAACAATCTAACTACAGGTCAACAAGAACGATGGATTAGGCTCTAAAGCTTCCTTGCGGCGATTGATGGCATTTGCATAAACCAAACCTTTTTGTTTGTCGTCGATTTTTCATGTTGTAATCAAAATAAAATGCATGGTTGAACAAGGTGTAAAGAGAAGTAAGCGTGATAGTCGTACCTAGTTCCATGTTACGGATCGCATCTTGAATATCCTTGCGCTCTTGGGAA
The DNA here is from genome assembly GCA_034621735.1 of Anopheles plumbeus. Taxonomy (NCBI): domain Eukaryota; kingdom Metazoa; phylum Arthropoda; class Insecta; order Diptera; family Culicidae; genus Anopheles; species Anopheles plumbeus. Next base: position 33,938,344 of record JAOEFI010000006.1, read on the forward strand.
ATCAGGACTCAACTGCCAGGGACTGTAGATTTCGCTGGACGTGAATTTCGTCCGCCACCGGCGACAGGTTCGTAGCCGAGGTCGGGCGACATGCGCTGGATGCAGACTATAAATAAGGGACGTTCACTGCGCTACGTGTTCAGTCAATCGCTGATGGTTGAACAAGTGTAACGATTCTGTTTTCAACCGTTTGTTTGAATCACAAGCAGTTTGTCTATTGCGATGCTTCCTCGTCATTGCTTACTCCCTAGCCTGTTGTGTATCGTTGTGCTATCACTCATCCAAGAGCCTGTGGCTGCAACAGGATTTCTCGAAAACGGTAGGTAGCCAACACCCCCCCGCCCCCCTACCTCGAAGAGAGAAAAGCTTTATATTGTGGCCATGTAACCAACCACCACCAACTCCATGCCCAGCTTCGACAAAATTGTTGTTCGTTTCAGTCGCCATATGAAGTGAACATTGTTTGTACATCGGAACGGCATACGATAAGCAACAATTTTATCAACTGATTCCAGTAAATTACAAGAACCCGTTTCCGGTGTTAATTGCGCGACGTGTGTGCTTTTCCTCCATGCTTTTCATTTTTTATGGTGGACGCATCGTTATAAACCAACTCATGGGGACGCCTGGTGGTTCACGGAATCACCAACGATGGATTTCGATTCGCTTCGCCGTCTGCGAATAGTAACAGCCGCGCAAGCATGGTTTGAGCACATGAACGCAGAATTACAATCATTGAACCGTGAGGCGGCGCAATACGGCTGGGATTTAAGGTAAAGTAAACTGCCGACCAACGCATTTCCGTTCGGGAAGAATGACGATGACGGTCGGACGCGGTTTCTTCGTTTCAATTTGTGTGTTGTGTACGTGGGTGTGTTCGCTGTACACTGATGAATTGCCTTCCCTTTAGTGCACGGCAACAATCCCGCCAGGAGTTCACGCTCGAAAGCATTGTCCAATTAGCTCAACGAAAGTCGACCTGGTTGCGGGAGATATGCGAGGACGGTGCTATCCATCGGCAGCACGGGTGGCCATACGATCGGGCATACTATTTGTTATGCCGAGGGTCACGGAATACTAACGACGAACTAAGGTACTTGCACTAGGCTAAGCGCTTTCAGCAACACGGTGAATTTTTGGTTACAGTTGTATCTTCTTATCAATTATCAGCGAAATGGCCCAGCTGTTTTCCTTCATCCAACGTATCTACACGGAGACGGAAATCTGCATTCCTGCGAATTGCGATCTCCAGCAGCCAGCACAGGCTGAAAGGATTCTATGGGACAATACTGTCGTCCGCTATCCTGAGGTTGGCACGGTTCATTTGAATCTTTCCACCGTCACTCCGATGATGCCTAAGGAATTGAACCATCATCGGAATTTAGTTCAGATTGACGGCGAACTGTCCTGTTTTAACGGTGAACCCGATCTTGAGCATATTATGACCGGCGAACGGGTGAACAGTGTGTGTTCCGGAAGGCCACACGATGAGGCAGTCGTCCGTTGGGCCTGGGAATCGTGGCGAATGAGTGTAGGACCGCCGATGCGACAACCATATGGTCGGTTGATCAAGCTGATGAACAAAGGCTGCCTGCGGGGGGCGAACCATCGTGACATGGGCGAATGCTGGCGAGAGGACCTTGAAATTCCTGAACTACGACAGCTTGTGGACCGACTGTGGCAAGAGGTGAAACCGCTCTACCAAAAGCTGCACTCGGTGGTGCGCCATTTTGTGAGGACAAAGTACCCAAAGGAGGCCACCCTCATCGATATCGATGGTCTACTACCGGCCCATCTGCTCGGCGGTATGTGGAGTCACAGCTGGGCGAAATTTGGTCAAGATATCATCCCACACCCGGTAGACATCGATCGACAGTTTTCTAGCGCCAACTGGTCCTCGCTGGATCTCGTTCGCCGCGCTGAAGATATGTACGCCTCGCTCGGGCTTCCACGGATGACAGCGCAGTTCTGGAAGAACAGCCTCATCGGAAACAGCAGCAAAACCAACGTGAAATGTCACGGAACAGCGGCCAATATGTTTGCGGACGATACGTCCGACGTGCGTATGATCATGTGCCCACGATCGCAATCCGGGGCGAACGATTTCTATGTCGCCGTGCACGAAATGGGTCACATCGTGTATTACATGGCCGCGTCACGGCAGCCGACCATCTTTCGCGACGGTACAACCGCCGCATTTCAGGAAGCATTTGGAGACAGCATGTACCTAGCGGCAGTAACGCCTCAGCATCTGGTTCGGTTGGGGCTCCTGCAGTCGGAGAACATGGCACCGGAGCACCCGGACGTAAGCTCCGGGGCGACAGATGACAACCGACGACCGCAGTCACAATCACTCAATTCCTTCGATTACGCCTTGCTGCTCCGTATGGCACTGGTGAAAATTCCGACGATTCCCTTCGAGTATCTAATGGACTGGTACCGGTGGGATCTGTTCGACGGAACGGTAGACTTCCGCGCAGACGCCAACGGATACTTCTGGTTCCTTCTGGAACAGCAGCAAGGTATTCGTCCTCCCTCCCCCGTGCACGCACGCGATTCTCTCTTCGATGCCGGGGCTGTGTATCACCTCTCAGACAATACCCCGTTCGTGCGCTACTTTCTGGCCAGCTTTTTAAGCTACCAAATTTACGAGGGCCTTTGCAAAAGTGCTCTCTTCGGTACGGTTAGCAAGCGTCCGCAGCATGACATTCCAATGCCACTGCATCGTTGCGATCTCTATGGTTCGAAGAAGGCAGGCAAGCTGTTACGAAAAACGTTGGCCCTTGGTGCGTCCGTTCACTGGACCGACGTACTGGAGGAACTGACGGGGGACGTGGAAATATCGGCGAGCAGCTTGCTGCGCTACTACCAACCGTTGAGTGACTTCCTGGATCGATTCATCGAAAGCCACGGTCTCGTCGTGGGCTGGGATCGTTAGAAAACGTGTCATCAGGTTGCCGACCAACGGAAATTTGAATATCGATCACAAACCCCGAACGACGGCGCATGCAAACTGGTAGACAATGCGAATCGTTATTTATTTGATTTTCAATTGTATCCTCTTGCTTTGTACGTGAGTGTGTTGCTTGTGGCTTACGCTGATTAACAAAAATGTCCCTATTTCCTTTTCACGTTACATTACATTACTACATAATTAGATTTCCAACTCATCTGCTGTTTGCTCATCGTTTTTCATTAATATTTTCATGTTAATCCCACGTCGCAGAGTTTCTCTACGTGGAAATGTCTAAAAGCTGTTCAATTCTTAGATCGGCTCCCGTTTGCGAAGCATTTGTGTGCAGATTCGTAGGAAACCGCTAAAATTTTATATTCGATTTAATATTTCATCTCAATTGCACATTACCCTTAATTCACTTGGAGCTTTTTTTAGATTTGGATGCAAGGGAAGGTGCTGTTTTTGCCTTTCGATCAACTGGAATGTGGTTCGAAAGCGTTTTATGAGAAATTATAATTTAAAACGGAAAAATACGTTTATAATCTGTAATACTACCGTCTCTTCTTTTGCCAACATTTTAAACAGCATAAGCATACCAAGGAAGATGAGAAAAGCGAAGCAAAGCCAGTTCAGCATTGATGCATTGACAATATCCACAACAAAGCGGGTCATTTGCGTCATATGGTTGCCAATTTTCGAGCGACGTGCATATTCTCGTGGCCAAACATACCACATCTTTCTTTCCCTTGTTGCTGTGTATCTTCTACTCGACATTCTTTTCCCCAAAAATATAACAAAATCGAAACTATCCCAAGAGATGATCAATTTCACTACCGCTACCCAGCTTTTAAGTCCGTTCAAGGCCTAGCGCTCGGTGCTGGGCACCCTGATCGGAATTGTTGGCAGTAAGCCTATTTTTGTATTACATGATAAACAACCGTTTGTAATTGCTGCAGCACAGAACATTCATTATAGCAGTCGTGGCTATGTGGAACAACATATTACTCAGGGCCATGGGGTAATGCCATTTAACACAAAAAAAGGAATGCACGCACATAAAACAAACCATGTAAAACGTATACTGAAATAAGGTGAATAATGTAATGGTAATGGTGCACTTACCAAACGATCGATCAGCAGCATAGAAAACTAAAAAGAAAGCAAAACTTAAACTGTAATTTGGCGATTAAACTTATACAATACAATAAAGTATTCTAAATAGATGCAATTTATAATTTCTTACATTTTTCATTCCAGACCAACGTTCAAAGGGCAATATATTTTATTTCTGTGAATAAAACAGAGATTACAAAATGCATCATGTAACAAATACAGATCGTATAAAGAAAGCCCTCCCTATGCAAATGCGCTATTAATTTGTCGTCCTTTCTTCTCTTTATTAATAAGGGTTTAATAGTATTATTCAACTTCGACTGAACTGTAATTCATTAGTTTTTTTTCTTTTCTTCGTACACTGGCTTCTTATCAATACTAGAACACTAATATTTCGCAATTTCTGTTTGTGTTTGTAGTTTGTTCGATTCGGATGCTGCTACGGCATCCAATTTCGCTGCAATCCATTGATGTTATTCACTTTCCCATCTTCCTTGCTCTGAACAAAGAACAAACAATATATACGTCTTTCGTCTCTTAACGTTTATGCGACTAGACATCCCGAGTAGAGGTAGCCTTTATCTCTCTTTAAATTTTTTTCTACTCTCTACTGGAAAGTATAACGTTTCATGTCAAGACTTAATGTGTCGCTTGCACTTCCATTATTTAGTTGACTCTGGTCGCATTCATGGTTTAACATTCGTTACTTTAGGGATTGATAAGAAGATTTACTACCACTTCCGATGTCGGTTGATTTTGATAGCTCTGCACGATACAGTTAATAATTATTATTAAGAAACGGGTGTTTCTAAAACGAATATGTAGTCCTTGCTTAGCCAAATGTGGCTAGAAGTATTACACATGCTTCCATTACTTTCCATTTCACATTCCTTGTTAGGAAATGTGGACATTCTATTCGATTTGGAGAGAAGCTAACTAAAGCATGTCTTGTCAGTATCATTTTGCTCGGTTCAACTAATTAAAATAAAGTTCGTGTCTTTTTGATCTATACGACATCCCGCGATGATTCCAAATTGATCATTCACAGGCTTATGGAAAATTAATTTTACTGCAACATTTGAATAATCGAACAACGCAAACGTCGCATATTGTGAGCCTACTAATACAGCACTTATTCGTGGTAAATTGGTACACTGTTTATATTTTGTTACGCGATAACGAAAACTAAAAAGGATAGTCAGCAGCAATTAGCGATAATACTCTTACATCAGCGTTACTCCAAACAATTGTTTTACTAGTGACATTCGGTTTCGCTTCTTTTTTTTTCTGTTAACCTCTTTCGATCAAAGAAGCTCCAAGCTGCGGCGAAAATAACTTGTGCGGGAGTGTTTGTGAAAACTCCAATTTTTGGATCTGTTTTCGTCCCTGCATATTTGCACTTGTTCTTAAGACCAATGCAAGCTGGCTAACTCAATCGAATTCCAGCGGTGTGTGTGTTTCTTACTCTTAAAGTGTGCACCAGGCTTAAAAAACCAGAGCAACAGAAGGGAGTAGCAAAAAGAACGATTTGTTATCATGTTTATCTTACGAACGATCCCATTCTCTCGGGGGCCTAACGTCACAGCTGATAGGGCTGATCGTTTAACTTCACAGCTTAGTCAAAGTTATAATCGCACAACCGGATGATGGAATATCAAGAGGATACACACAAAAGCTGCTACCAACACATTCTAATACATCCAGAAGTTTATCTTTCTTCTCCAAACTAACACACACACACGGATTATACAAATGGTCGATCTCTCTCCTAGGTTATTTCGAACAAGTTAGGGGATGGAAGAGAAAAGAAAGAGAGAATGATAGATATAGTAGACAAAACTGTAATGGGAAAGGAGTGGGGAATTATGTGGAATAAATAACATTACTCTTGAATAACAGAGATGCTTCTACGAAATTTACAGAGCAGTTTAGCAAATTTGCGTCCTTTGAATAATAATCACTTGGCGTTTTTTGATCATGACATTGCTGTCGTTGACGATCCTCCCTTACTGCTACTACTTCCACCACCTAATGATTTTGCAATATACACATTCAGCAATCTGCAACGATTGGGAAGAAATGAAAAAGTGAAAAAACAAATCATATTCAATCACAACAACATGACAAACATACCTTATTTTACTGGCGTTCAATAAAGAGAATTTTGGTTTCACTTTCTCTTCGCCCATCACAACATATAGCTTCACGATACAGAATACCGCCGCTTTCCTTACCATCGATTGACTATCATCAGCGAGCTGAAAAGATTGATTGGCGTCAATGGTGTGTTTCATGGCGCATAGTCATTTAGAAAACATACCCTAGCTACATTTGGCATTATACTATCTAAGTGATTATCGGTCAGATCCTTGCCCTGTTTTTGCGTCAGCTCGGTAAGGATTTTTAGGGCACACAGGTTCGCCGGGAAATCACCAGTTGCAATAACCGGGTTCAAAATGTTCACAGAAATGTCCAGCGGTAAAACACCCGCAATCTTCACCACTATTATGTCAATCTCACGAGATACCTGCGAAGGCGTTCAATGAATTTAGTACTGAATTGTAACGCTTCCACCATTGTGGCATTTTCTCACCTCTTTGCTAATTTTATAACAGTCTATTATCTTCAATAGAATCAACTCGAGAAAGTTACTCCAGCAAGCCTTCATTTCCGTGCTACGCACGATCCGTCCGAGCGTGTGAAGGGAAGCTATCAGAACATCGTTATTTTGTGATTCCATAAGATGGAGAAGCATTTTCATTATTGCTCTGCGAATGTAGAATATAGCACCTGGTCAAAACTCTCTTTTCGGCAATTCATCCTTGAGCCAAAATTGGATTCGCTCCTTCTTACTTGAAATTCTTTATAGGCAGCTCACACGATCCGTGCTTTATGCAGATTTGTAGGTTTTCAAGCACCTGCTTCGTAGTATCCGATGCCGACTGGAGTGTTAACACGATAGCTGCCTTGATGACATCATTCTCCTTCACACCTTCTAAAAGAATCAAGATGATGTTTTTAGAACATTACATCTTTTTTAGTGCCAGATAATATTAAGGACGATTTAAATTCCTACTGTCAAGTACAAGTTCTCCATTCTCAGTAAAACTGTAACTTTGATGACGCTGAAGCATCTGCGTCTGTTGCGCTATCGTCTTGTGAGCCAGATCCATGCTATCAAGCCGCACAGTGTTTTCGGGTGTATTTGATTCAGTCGTTGTGGCTGACTGTGTCTTCGATCCATTGCATGAGTCGTCCTTCTCGAGTCTATCGAAAAAAAATACAAGTTGATGCATTGCATTGATGGAAAACATACGCAAACATCTAGTTCTTAAAACTAGCATTACCCTCCTAGAGCTCCTCCCATATGGCCATTTAATCCATTCGATGGTAGTCCTCCATAAACCCCACCGCCACCGTCCAAAACCGTCACCGACTGCATCATGTGCGTTTCGCCCATTTGGCTAATGCCGGAATCTTTACTGTTGGTATCACGGTCGAGCTTGCTTTCAAAGCTATAGTTTTGTATCTCGGCTGTTGTCTTGCGGAGGTTTTTGTAAACCTCTTCCGTGTTCATCGATTCCGCCGCCACCTCCACCGATGTCTGGCGTGAACGGGGGGCTAAAAAGTATGCGAATTCTATTAAAAACCTCTTCCATTTGTTGGTTGTTTTGCATTGGCATAGCGAGAAGCTTCAATTTTAAATAAATAAATAAATAAATAAATAAATAAATAATGGTACACTACAAGTAACTTACTAGCGATATTTTGTAAACTATACGGCCCCTGCTGTGGACTAAGCAATGGTTTTGGGCTTGAAGACGACAGTGGTGATGATGGACTATCGTTTCCTATGAAAACAAATGGAAGGCAAAGTATGACAAAGAAAATAAAATCATCAGTTAAATGTGTTGACAACGATTAAGAAATGACGAAGGGAATCTAAGTTGTTTTTTATATATATGCCACCTAAACAAACGGTACGATAATGGAATGCAAAATCCAGACCGCTGTGGATGATTCTATCGATAATCAGTCAACATTATTTGTGTCACATAGAGTGTAAAAACAAACAAGAACGAACAACAAGAACGGGCAAATATAGTTTCAATCCAAGTGGATATAACCGATCCCCTGGAAACGGATTTTAATGGGACTTATCTACGGAACTATGAACCGAGGTTATACCTGAAGCGCTTCTTCTCATATTATGTTGAATGTAAGCTTTCGCTGTGTCCTGGTACTGTTTGGGAAGATTTGCTAGCGTCATGGTCATCTGAAAGAAGCAAAAAGATCAAATGTTCAATCGTATATTCACATTCCATCCTCATTCCAGTATATCTACTCACCTGCGAAGGATTACAATTGTAGAGCGCAACGATACACAGACGGGCCTGTGACTTCAGTTCGATGCTTTTCTGATCGAGCGACGTCTGTATAATCTTCTGGATTGCGTGGTTGACCACCTGTTGGTTTTGCGGATGCACCACAAACTGCGACGCGGTGCAGTAGCTTGTGGCCAGCTGTGAAAGAAATTTTAGAGACGCCTGTCTGGTCTTCACGTTCGGTGTTTGAGCACTGTCAACCAATATTCTGGGGATGAAACGAAATAAACTCAGCTCTTAACACTTCACTCGTTCAGTGCATCTTATGCACTCGATCCGCAGCTTACCGAAATACGCATTGGAGCTGCAGATCCGCGGGGAAGTATTCGTAGATCAGTTGCAGCGTTTTCCAGATCTTGCCATGCATGGACCCAAGCAGATCGGTGCCCAGTTTGTTGAACAAGCGCGTCAGTAATATGAACAGCCAGTCCTGTAGATCGGTCGAGTGCGACAGAATCAGCTCATTGACGGTATCCAAAAACAGTGCGTACACTTTGATGTGGGGATCCATGAACATCTTCCGAAACAGATCCAGCACACACTGCAACTGCTGGTACGTTAACATTTTGCCTTCGCTGAGGTATTGCGTAAGATTGATCAGGCCGTCCTTTCGCTCGGACCAGTGCGACGAGGCGCAGAGCTGGATAATAGTCTCGATGTCGTCGATCGTCGGCCTCGAGCTATCCAATCGAGTGCGTGAACCATTCCAAGAGAAGGACTAGCACGGGCGAGAAGAGAAACAACATACATAAAAAAACCATCCGCCTATCCAGCAAGCCTACACATTAGCGATCTACTCACATCGTTGCCCCGCCGATAGCTATCGTAGCTACGCTCCGAACACACCGAGGATGCTTCACTTTCATCGGATTCATCCCGGGAAATCTTCCGGTGTAGCGCCAGCCGGGCAAAATCGTTACACGCCATATCCTGTTCATCGGCCGGCGAAAGTGCATCGGCGAGAGCGTTCTCGGCCTCGCGGCTTTGTTGTAGAATTTTTTGTGCCAATACTGGCCGGCCGGGATTGAGTGGCGGTCGTCGTGGGCTGCTATTGGTGCCATAAGCCTGACGCCTCAACGAACCGAACTGGTTCTGTGTTCTATTGGAAAGAAGACAGTTAGAGCAACCGTGTGTCATAAAACTCTACAACACAAGCAAATGCCACAGATCAACGTTAATACAATACCTTGTTGGGCTGGTTTCGCGAGAGTTGGCCAGCGAACGAGGTATGCCCGACTGTGTCTTTTTCGGCACCGTTCCTGTTTGGCGATACAAAGACGTGACACCGCCATATATGTCGCGCAGTTTGCTTGACGGTGACGTACTTCTAGATGTTGCTGTACAAGAGAGAGAATCCATGAAACAGTACGACAAATTAGGACAAATATCCAAGTGAAAACCACAGGCAAGTTCGCAAAAAACCGAGTGGAAGAGAATGGGTTTGTGTGGGATCTTTTAATACTCATGTTATGGTGAAAAAAAGGATACCAAATGAAGGAGGAACCATTTTTATAGGGTGATATTTACGCTGTGACTGTGACACTCCTGCCCTGGATCTGATCTTGCGCTCCGGTGTGGGAGGTTGCGGCGGCGTAGCCGTGTTGGAGGAGGATGCTGTGGCGGATACTGATGTCGGTGTCTTTTTAGCACGTGCTGAAGAAGTAAACAAACATCGAAACAAAAAGCACACAAAACACGTTATGAGTGAACCATGGAGATTGATTGTGCACGGGGTGCGAAAAGATCTAATATCGGTTATGATCGATTGGCATCGCGGTGCCGTAGATGGGCTCATCATCTCATGATCTACTTCTATGTCCTTTACGTATTATTGGCGCTGAAATGATTGAGGGTTAGTGGAAGCCAATTTAGAGTAACTAAATTGTTTTGCGATTTCGGACATCCAGTCGTGATCACGTGGCACCATTACCTTTTCACCAAATTGCATTGTATTACGTTTGTGAATGAAATTTGTGCCAATCGGTACGTTATGGGCAAACCCGATTACATTACAACCAACCTTAAAAACTATTACATTCTGCTGCTTACCTTGTTGTGCGTAATGTCCTTCTGTTTAGTTCAATCAAACCACAAATTTCCATTCAAGAGCAACGCATTCCGAAAGCCGGGAATCAGAAGGGGAGGGGTCGAGCGAGCGAGAGATGCGGTGACAGTCATAATTAATATTAGTTTTGATTGGAAAAATGCATTACAAAGGCATTTGCATGCAGTCAGTCCATCAATCAGCAGTCAGCATATTTCAAGAGAAAAAATAAATAATACGATGAATAGAGTTAGTACAACTTTTTCGGATAGCATCATAGAACGAAAGCAATCAGTAACCAATTTGATATCGTCCGTTCAAGAACGAATGTTCGACTTTTGTATGTTTTGCTATGCTGTTCTTTAAAAAATTTCAAATGATGAAGAATCACTTACGCAGGGAAGCCGTTCCGGAAGTCACCTTCATCCGTGCCAGGGTAGAGTACTGTGCCCTGGCCCGAGCCCGCTGGGCAGCGGCAGTATCGACGGCAGACACACTTCTAAAGCCACCGGTAGCTGCTGTTGTTGTTTTCCACAATATTATTAAGTGTGAGAATTGCGCATCGTGCACGGCAGGAGGGAAGGAATGGAAGAATTTGAGAAAAACGATATGAGCGCGATTGAAAAATGAGTTAGATCAGTTTGGCACGGTGGTTATCCTATCGACAAGCGGCAGCGGCGAAAACGAGAACTGAACGCACAAGAAAAACAAGCAAACAAACGAATGCAAAAGAGAGAAAGACATCACCAGGGAAAAAACAGGAAGCAAACAATACAGGCAAATCAAACCACACGAATAGATTACGCGTACGAACATAAATATGCTTTAATGAATGGAAAGAAACGATATAGAATAAAGAAGGTTCTTGTGAAACGAAAATTTATATACAATCGACTGTTGAAGTATCCGAATTCATAAAAATCATTTTAAAAAACCGGAAAAAGGAACGCACAATTCAATTTTCAGATAAAAGTAAAAACATAACGCCAAACACATTGAGAGCATTCGCATTGTCGTTCAACTTTGTACAACCTCGAACAGCCGGTGGTTGCTGCATTGGCGGTGGAGGATTCTGATCCCTCGGAGTGGTTGCCACGGGAATGCCACTCCGGTTACGATTGTATGTTCTAGGCAGCGATGGCGCCCGCTGGAGGCGCGTCGAGCCGGATGACGTGCCGGGAACCGCGGTGAGATTTTCCGTGCTGACGCTTGTCGCGCTTACTACGCGCGATTATTGAGCAACATTTCAAAAGGTACATTGTGCGATCACAAACGTTCAACATTTCGATGATCCGAGTTGTGATTGATTCGTTCGTCGTTTTGTTAGCGGTCGAAGTAGAAACAAGACATGAGCACAGTTCAAAATCATACCAGAGGACGAGGGACAGCAAGAAATAGAGAAAACAAATGCCATTATGATTAGAGGAAGATTTATGTAATGTTTCTACCAAACGTTGCTTGTGTGCAAAATAGCTTATTGAAGAATTAAAATTTAGTTGCAATTAGTAGTAGAACATCACAAATTAAACATTTGTAACCAACTAGCGTTAATTGAACAGGGTGGAGGGCAAAGCGTGTTGTGCAGTGCTGCTTGTTAAGTTGTTTTAGGCACAAGAAGAAGTTACGTCATCGGAAACGCTAAATAATTAAATTCGATAGATAGTATCTGCTGTGCAAAGAATTTCGCAATACGACCGTGATGTGCTAATTATAAACACAACTATTGAATGCCTAATCTTTTTAGCGAGCAAACAATTGTAATGGTTCGCACAAGACAAGAGGGCTTCTCGCAGGTGAAAATCACCTCGAAAGAATTTCACTGACCTTCTGTGGAAAATAGAAAGCGCACGAGTGCAGTCTAGCTGACTAAAGATAGCATGGTTGAGCGAGAAAAAGTGCAGTGAAATGGATTTCATAAGAATCTAGACAAAATAAAACCTAAGAAAATATACCTAGACCCCTAATGCATCCTTAGGAAAAGAAAAGTGTACACCATCAGAAAATCTTTGGCCCTCTTGAAAAATCTACATTGCAGTTAATAACGTATGCATTCGACTGGCGAAGGAGAGTAAAACAACGTTCGGTTCGAGGACCTTATTAATTACCTGGAGGTTGTGCTGTCGCCGGACTTCGAAGCCCGGACGATTGTCTTCGTTCTTAAAGAGCGTTAGTACGTTGAATTGAGTTTGCAATATAATTTGTTTGTTTGATGGTTGGGTTGTGGCGGCGCATTCATGTGCCATTTAGAGTTCGCATGGTATCGTTGATTAGCGTATACATTTATGCATGAGAGTTGATGTTTTGCGAGTGGAAGAGAATGAGAAAAAAAACCAAATGGAATGTAAATAAGTTATACAATCGACACCGAAAAACGTAGGGTTCGGAATTAGCCATTTGGGACCATGTCCAGTTTGGGAATTCTTTCGATCGTAGGAATTTCCCATTCCCCTTACCCATTACCCATTGCTCCGCAGTATCGAAAAGAAGGTTGGGTGCATTGCAACAAAACATATGGGTATTCCATTTAGACCAGTGATTTAATGCGAAACATTTGGAGTATGGTAAAATTTAACTTTTCGTTGCGGTGCTGTAATGCTTTCTTGCATCCTTCGAAAATGACATTAAAAAGAAATGGGAGTGTGAAAGAGATTTGACAAAAAAGGACACCAAGTGACCGACCGTAATGGGAGAGAAGGAATTAATGGAGGGGAGAGAAAATGATGAAAACATTCAACACATACTTATCACCCCACCAGAGACAGAGTTCAAGCTACTGTTACTGCCACGTAGACTAACACTCATGGAGTTGGTACCGTTTGTTCCCAGATTGTCCCGTTCCCGTTCGAGGGCACGTTGCGTTGAAATGTCAAGCGAACCGTATAGACTTTCTGCCAGATCCGGAAAGTGTCGGCGAAAGCTCCAGAATGCACTAAAATGAAAAGAAATGCGAACATTGATTAAATCCCGTTCCCTTCTTCAATACCGGCCCGATTCCAACGCATTTCTTTACCATCTACTGTGCCTTCGGGCGTCATTGTCCGCATCGGACATGCCCTTACGCAGGGCCTCCCGGAGCAAGGGACTGTGCTTCTCGAGCGCCTTCGTGGGCCACTCGTCGTAGAGGAGGCTCATCACCTCGCAGAGGGTGCTGCGGATGTCCTTCGATTTCGAGAGCATGAGATTCTGCGTCAAGATCGGGACGATCTTCGGGGCGTGTGTGTAGCGTATGACGTACTTCAGCGCGATCGTGCCAGACGAGGAGATCACCTTCGCCGAGTTCTGTATCAGGTTGATCAGTTCCTGTAGGATGTAGATGATGAACTGATCTATCCGGGTTTTCAGCACCTTGCACATGTACGCGAGCGTGATGCAGGCCTCGCGGATCACCTGGGAGCGTAGCTCCTTCAGGATGTCGAGGAACGCGATGGACAGGTCCTTCAGCTGCTGCACGAAGGTGGGCGAGTTCTGTAGGTTGATCATCAGCATCGAGCGGATCTTTTTCAGTGCATCCACGCGCTTCTCCCAGTCGACGCTTTTGTCCCCGATTAGCGTATTGATCGTCTTCATATGGTCGTCCATGTCGCGCTGCGAGAAGATGGTAAGCTGCGGCACATTCTCGAAGGACGACTCGAACACCTCGTAGGAGACGGCACCGGCCGCCAGCAGGTCGCCGGAGCCCTGCGCTTGCGATTCGAACAGCGGTTTCCGCGGCGTGGCCGAAGGAGTCCGCTTGACCAGTCGCGTCGGACGCTCGACGACGGGCGCCCGATCCAGTTCATCGTGTCCCCCACCTGTCGGTGCTGGAGCTAACGCTGAAGTGAGGGCCGATGGCAGCAGCAGCCCATCGTTGCGTGTTTCGTCAAACTTCTGCTCCAGAATAGCCACCTTGGTTGGGGGAACCTCGCGCTTTTTCAGATCGGTGCGCAGCTTGTCGCCGACGTGCTTGTATATTTCGACCAGCGTTTGAATGGCCGCGTCGCGCACGGTGGGCGACGGATCACCGAGGAGGCTCACAATCGGCGCGATGTACGTCTTCACCGACAGCGCCTGGGTGCCATACTCGTTCAGGGTACTGACGATAGTCTGCAGGAACTCCTCGCGCACCTTGGAGTTCTTGTGCTTGAAGCAGATGCTCAGCTTGTCCAGCAGCGACTGCGGTGCCACCACACGACACTCCATCAGCTTGTGCAGCAGCAGCTGGGCCTTTTCTCGCACTGTGTCACGACTGTCGCCGAGCCGGTCGATCACGTGCGGTAAGATCGTCGAAGTGTACGCGTTGAAGTCCTGTCCCAGGCGAACGATCAGCTCGGTAAATGCTTCCAGGGCACGCTGGGCGATCTTTAAAGAAGAAGAGAAAAACCTATGTTATCAACCACCATTGACCACCACCTTAACCGAAATCATTATGTTACACCTTATGAGTAGCAGAAGATCAAGCCCTTCTTTCGATTAATTAAAAAAACGGGGACTTACCCTCTGATCAGAGTTCAAGAAAAGAACGAAATCACTAGTGCAACATTCAGAGCTACCTGAGGCTTACTGGAAAAACCAGTATAACTGCGCACTGCGGTAGTTATTTGGGAAACATTTGCCCGTAAAAATAATTGTTTACATTCTCTAGCCAGCATTATTAAATACATTGCAAAAAACTATCACTGCTGAAATCCAGTTTCACCAAAGATGCAGAGGGTATTTTGTTGCACTGCGGATTGGAGAAGAGACAGCTGCTGCTGCTTTTTTCCATTTTATTGTACAAATTTCAGACTTTCAGCGAAAGTACAACCACGTCGTCGCCCATCGCGTTTCTCGTGGACTCGCATATTAAAACGATAGCAATACGAAGACATGTTACGGTGATTGGAGCCCGGAGAGTGGCCGAATCCCGCACCATTAGGCATTGAAGCGCCTGTAAGAAATGCGCGGCCATTTCCTTCAATTGAACTAATTTAAGGCGAACTTGCGTAAAACATAGCGCATGGTACCATAGTGCGGGTTGGTACCAACCCGCCGGGGGGAAGGCAATTCGACAGGATGGATGAAAAAAAGGAAAACGACCACAGTGCGCCGTGCCGTTTACTGCAGAAGTCAATTCCATCATACAAAGAGGCCACCACAGCACAGCGGAGCCCACTCGTCACACTCTGCGCAACTCAGAGACACCATCTTCAAAAGTTTATGATGCTCCGCCCGTCCGTCCGTCCGGCATGCCTCGTGAAAAAGGGTGGGGGTGGGGAATTGGCTTGATTTATAAAAATGGCCCCATTCCACACTCAGCTTCCTTCGGCATACTCGGAGGCTCAGCGAACCCTCGGGAGTGGTGCAAAGCATCATACAACACCAAATCATCATAAACATGTAGCCTTGGCGACAAGCGCATGGAAGAGCGCATGATGCGCCCGGGGTGCGCAATCGATGACCCGTGACCTACCCAGTGATGCCCCCCCCCCCCCCCGGGGGAGAGATGTTGGTGATCTCCTTACTGGCTTCGTCGACTCGACGCAAAACAACGATAAAAGGGTTGGGCCGCAGTCAAATGTAACGAAGTCGTTTGAGCACGTTCAGCAAAGACATCGAGCAGCTTGATCGTTCGGACTCGGTCTGCCGATCGGCATGGAAAACAACAGCAATTGTTTCTCCCTCACAGCAGCGGATTGAGAAAAAACAATTTCGGTCTCCTCTAGGACTAATTTAAATCGGTACATCCATAACCGAACTCTGCATGACTAGACTGAAAGCGAAAACGCAGTAAAAAGTCAATCGCAAGCAAGTATTTGATTAGGCGAATAACGACAATATTGTGTTCGAAGGATACGATGTCCTGAACACTTGCATCACACTTCTGTGGTGAGCCCGCGAACGGTACTAGGCTGTTGATGTTTTTCTCGACGAGGGAGAAGTCAAAAACCGTCCCTAACACAATCTTCCATTCGTTAGTATTTCGCTGCCCGCTCAACATGAGACAAGACACTGTTCTAGATAACTTATCAGGAAAGTAAAGTCGTACACAATTCCCATGTTTTTCCTATTGCTTCACCAATGCTTCACCGGACATCACACCGGCTGATTCAGTCGAATTTTGGACACGAAGACCTCTGTCTTATCGTGACATTCTCGTCACTACCAAGTCGTGTCGAAGTGAAGCTTGATTGAAACACGACACGCTTCATTTAATTTCTAAAATGCTTTTCTCGCCGGCGAAAGAAAGACAACAACCGCCGACGATGGCCACGTACGAGTGTGGGAGTGTCTTCATTTATGAAATGATTCGATTACAGCCGGAATGTCTCTCGCATGCTTGACGTACCCCGTGCAATGAAGAGATGGATCGCTTAGCGGGGACCGAATGTACGGACATATGTATGTTTGTTTGTTATTTTTATCGCAGAGAAAATACTCACCCGGGTTACGATATATTTATGACGATATCATGTGTGACGGTATAACAATTTCCAAGAACTCTTCAAAACAATCTAATAGCTAGCGTATTTAAAAAAAACAGCAGCCGCAAGTTTGATGATATTAACTCAATTTCAATTTTTCACACCGCTTT
>JAOEFI010000006.1:33956979-33967181 GCA_034621735.1 Anopheles plumbeus
CTCTCTCTCTCTCTCTCTCTCTCTCTCTCTCTCTCTCTCTCTCTCTCTCTCTCTCTCTCTCTCTCTCTCTCTCTCTGATCATACCCGATTTGGATCGACCACCTTCATACATTCTTTCAGGCCGGAAAAAGGAACGACAACCCCCAAAGACCAAGGGAAACGAGAACGGGAAGAAACGAATAAAACCACCTACCTTATGGTGACTTCCGGTCATCCACGGAATCAGTCCATCGATGAGCAGGCCTAGGTCGGTGCATTCGATCGAGTTCTCCGAGTCGCTCAGATATAGCACGAGATCCTCGGCCAGCTGGGCCTTCACGCGCATGTCCGCCTTCGCCATCTGCGTGACGTATCCGTCGATGTCGAACGGCTTCTGGTAAGCCATTCTGTGGGCCGGTGTGTGGGTGTGTGTGGATGTATGTGCGAATGTTGTTACACCTGTAGTGTGTTTCGGCTGTGTCCTTTGGGAGCTTTTGGAGCCACCAGCGATCCAGACGCGGCCGACGCGGCGTCAGGAGGGATTTCTCCTTCTCCGTTTGTTTCAGTTGAAGCAGCAGCAGGTCAGGTCGTCGGTATTTGTCGTGCTGCTTGAACCCCGGAACCACTGCCCCAACACACGTGTGCCCCACCCCACCAGCAGCCTAAAGGCTGGACGCCACTGACACAACTGTTGACCTGTAGCTTTCGCCCAGGGTACACTGTTCGAAATTACGAAATAGGAACACGATTTTTGCTACTTATTCACACGCAACGTAATGAATGCGTTATTCCACCGCGTACCTAATTTCTTGACGAGGCACGTGTCACCACCACCACCACAGAGTGGGGAACGAGAAAAAGAAACATTTAATCAATGAATTACACCATTCCCACCATTTTTGTTACACATTTGCTGAGTTTGTTTTCTTGCTTCTGGGATGCGACCCCGCACTTATCAATATATCGAGACATTTGCATACTTCCACTTTTCAACCTTCAAATAGATACTGACGGCGCACTCGTTATCAGCAAAAATACACTGCGTATTCGCGTATTATTTTGCTAATTGTTTTACCGATTAACATAGTTTCTGTTGTCTCGCACCTCTATACTACTTTTAACCTTCCTCGGTAGTCCAACTACATTCTTCACTTCACTTTTTAAACGACCGTACTGAACTGAGTAGATCGCGTAATTGAAGAGGTATTGTTGTAAACATGGACACAAATATTTGGAAAGCTTGTTGAGAAACTTCTTTTCGGTGTTGGTTTGTCTCCAACGATCTCAAACCACTCAATCCGCCACTAAACTCTGTATTTATACAACCAACTTCTTTTCGGTTCAAGAATTTACGCATTCATTGCAAACTAAGATTAAAATTATAAGAATTATGTTTGATTGTCAAGCGTCACCCGCTGCAAGCTTTGCCAATATTAAAGTTATCAAATCTGAACAATCATCAAAAGTACAGAAATGTTTTAAAGTTCTAAGAAACAAAACCTAGAACATGCTTGAACGATCTTCGGCCCTCCGTCGACCCTCGAGGGGAACATGGAGCAAATTACTAAGGTTGGATGGAGAAAAAAAACAAAACAAACAAGCAAAACAACCGGGCGTTCCGCGGTGCCGCCGCACTTCATCTCATCCTAATAGAGACCGGTTGTAAATGAAAATGATCATGACGACACCTCTCGGTCACCTTTTCCCTTCAGTGGTTGGCCGTATCTGTCAAATATGCATAACATTCCCCCCACACTCCACTTCGTCCTTGTAGCTACCTATATCAAACAATTTAGCTCCTAGCCATTTGTACCACGTCCGCCAAATTATGACGAAGCGACAAGAGACACGCATGACACCTTGCTTGGCAGTGTGATGGGTACGCTTTTTTACGACAATCAACAGAAATGATCTAATCGTTCGAAATAAATATTTACATTTCGATTACGCATTGACGGCGGTACAACAGGGGGCGGGATAAGGCAGTTTTCCTCTCGCGACCGTCAATCGAAATGTGTTTTAAAACGTTCTGTCAGACGCTCGAAAAATATATACGTCTTGTATCAGTATCAGTACTTTATTACCATGCCTGGCGTAATATTCCGGTGTATTACGTAGTCGGACGCACAATAATGTGTACCCGTCGCCGCAATGTTTTGTACGGGCAGAACTACATAACAACAGTGTGCGGCTCAAATCATTCCGAAGGAACCCCTCCCTCTTTTGCCCGCAACTACTAATGTCGGTAAGCTAGTATTAGTGCAACCGTGTCCTATATATTCCTGCACGTTGGCAGTCTGCTCACAAACATCAGTTCTCGTACGCACGCACGATCTGTCTGTGTTTTAGCCTGGTCCATGAACGGTGGACATCGTGATTTGCACACAGCTTTGTTTCGTTTGTAGGCTTCGAATAGCCTTTGAGCGATGATTTAATCGCTGACCAAAATTGGGTGTCCAATAGAGCCGTTTGACATACTATCCAGAAACTGAATAGAGCCCATCGTCGCATTAAACCTCATGGTGTGGTTTCATAAAAATTGATGTTGGTACTTGGATTTCATTTAGCGACACAGCTGGCCAGCATTTCCCCCACATCAGTCCGAAGAACAGCGGGGAAATCAGAACTCCATTAAATTTCATAAAACAGCCATTCCTTCTGCACACATTCGCGGTTCACTCTGCGGAACATCAAACCAACTAGAAAAACATTCACTCGGCCTATGGAAAGTACAGTTTTTCTAGCAACTTCCTAGGTCTCATTTCGCTGCCTTCTTCCTGTTCCAAAAGCTTTGCAAACATATGAATATTCTTCCAGCAGCAATACAACGGGCTGGCTGTCACTATCCCACCCAACGCAAGACGCTTTCGTTGAAAATTGAATCCAATGTTGGGCATCCATCTTGATTGGACGAAATACACACTCCACTCGCACCTCTAACCGGAACACTTCCGTACCGATTTTAAACGCTGACCATGTTTCCACTACATTGTTCTACCGTTATATTACTTGTGCTGTTACCTTCCTCGCACAGAAAATTAGTTGAATGAAGCAATGTGTTTTGGCTGTCCTTCACTCTTCCGTTTATATGCTATACTCAAAAAAGATCAACACTGTCATTACAGTGTCACTCTCGCAAATTGATGCGGCAGTACATACTGCGAATCATTTCTCCAGAAATGGGCAGATAGGAAACATGGTAACACCAACACAACGACGCGAGAATGTCGTGCCAGCACGTCACAGCTACCACCGCAGCCGGTTGAACTCCAACAAGCCTTGCACTATGTTCCCGTTCTTCTTGTACGGAAGGAAGGCGAGCCGAATTTTTTTTTCGCGAATAGTATTTCCCGGCCCTTTCGGCGACGATTTCACGTTCCACGACATCACTGGCGTACAGCGCCGCGTCGGGCAGTGCAGGCACAACCGAAGGAACACACTCGCACTAACACAAGCTCACCACCATTGGGAAAAATCACGCAACCTTCCATCCCACATACGCAGAAGCAGCTCCAAAAACATCACGGCAGAAAGGTGCAGTTTGATTTGTACCATGCTGCATGAGAACTTCGGCATATCATGAGTATTTTTACTTGCCTCCAACAAATGCACACAGTACACGAAACGCGCTGTGCGAACTCCGCACACAATAGCATCATACGACTTTACACTATCGAGAACACATCATAAAACGTTCATTCACGAATGTTTCACGAAACTGCACACCAGCAGGAGGAGTGCAGCACATGATCTAATACAGTTCATTGCACAGTACGAATGCCTCTAAGCGAGCAAATACGAGAAGATGACGGTTTTAGGTCCTTCCTTAGCATTCGAAATAAGCTCAGGATTCTGGTGAAATACACAATTTGCACCGTTGACAAGCAATAGCAAAAAAGCATATTCTGCGCCGGATCTTGGAAAGCGGTGTACTTGTTGACGTTGCCCGCTCCTACCTTCCGTCGAACACATACGCAGCAGTGTGATGCGTTTCTCTAGAGAAACTTACGTTTTTCTTTTGTTCAACCATTTACAAACCATTCGATTGACAACATTTTGCCACTCAATTTCGACCTTCCCCAATTTCACTGTCGGTTGAAAGAAGAAAAAATATAACGCTGCCACCAGCGGGATTGGAAAAGAAAAAAGCAGCGACAAATGCGGACCGTGTATTGGACGGACCGAAAAACTGAACTAGCACGGACGAAAACGATGACGGTATGCTGAACGCCGTTTTCAGCTCCGTCGTAGCGGTACGTATTTTCCCTAGCACGTCGAGTTGTTCTGGTGTTCGTGAGATTGATACAACCGATAGCCCTTGGTTGAGTACTTCACTTCCGCGAGCCGCGTATATAGGTACAGAATGATGTTTATTATCTAGCATCTACACCGCAGCTTTAGTGAATTACCGACAACGAAACTATTTTACCTAGTTTCAAATGCCATCTCATAGGTTGTAAGCTTTATCTAACTTTCAAAATAAGTTAGCTTGGGCCGGAATACTTCGGGGAAACTGAGTCCTAGTTATTACCCATCTCTAGCACAAACGTCAGGGAAGAGCTGAAAAAACATCATCACCCCTCTTTTTCTTGCTCGTTCAACACACACACATTCTCGCTCATCTTGCTAGTTAAAGGCGGCAGTAGTAGATAGACTCATTCTTCTTTTCGCCAGACGATAACGATAGCGAATAACGAAAAAGCACCTCACGCAGTTTACCCATTGGAAAACAAAGCAATATCAATCACCAATTTGTGTTTTGAATGTTGCACAAGAAAACCTTCCGATTGGTGTGAGGAAACATAGTAGGCACGTTCGCTGTAGTTCTAGACTAGAGACAAGAAAGGTGGTATAGAAAGAAAGCCATGTCTGCGGACCAACGAATGTTCGTTTTGTTGCTGTACATTTGTGCTATACAGTTACGAGGGACGATAGGGGGTAATCCCACAGACAGTGCTAATTTTAGTGCTCGAAATACAAGTAATTTTACCAGCATCGACAAAAACAATAGTAGTAAGTATTGAGCTGGGAAAGATGTCGAGTGCGGTTGTTGAATACTGATTCCTTATACATGTTTTTTTCTTCATCAAGCATTACCTTGTCAGGAAGACGTGCTCGATCAGTGTCCTCCGAATGCATCCTGTGATAAAGGAAGATGTGTTTGTCTGTTTGGATACAAGCTGAACCCTAACTATCACGGAAAATCAATTACTCACCCTGTGCTACCGCTAGCAGCACATGCCAGCACCAGCTCCACCAACGTTGCCTCTTCTGCGTACTGTCTGACGGATGAGAGCAACCATCCGACCACTTCCGCTGCGGGCAGTGCGGGTGGGGTTGGTAGTAGTAACAGCAACAAACCCACGATCGACAGCTCTTCCGCAGATGCTAGTCATGCAGGGCAGCTTCCCCTACGTGAACCGGCCGGAGCCCATCATATTCTCGGTGGCGTGCTGATTCCACTGGCCTTCGTCGTGATACTGATCGGGAGTGCCCTACTGGCCAAGCGCGCCCAGCTCTGGTCACGATTGCGGCAGCGATTCCTTGCCCATCGCAACCGTCACCGCCGCCGGCCGGCTTACGAAGATGTGGTGCTAGGTAATGATTCCGATGATCCGCCCTTGATATAAAAAAACAAACAGTCCAAAACAGATGCAAACCCAATTCCATACTCTTCTCTTCCTCCTTTTCTGTCTCTTGCTTTCTTGGCCAATCTGGTCCTTGGCCACTCTTGCCACGTCTCGCACACTTAGTTATTCCGTCGATAGAGCATCATCTTTAAAATCGCAATGATGAAGTAGCAATGATTTCTTTGTTTAATATAACATTTCATTTGAGTAGATTTCACCTTCCGCAAAAACCCTCCCTTCCAACGTAGAAAACAACATTATTAGCAGACTCCATTAGCACCATGCGTAACCAAACTCTCTCTCTCTCTCTCTCTTTCTTTCTCTTTCTCTGTTGCAAAATCTTTTCATTGTCTTCAAACTAACACCCCAACCAATCATCCAACCGACAACGACCGTTTTGCAGTAGGTTTTGAGCCGCAGGCGGGCGGACTTTGAGAAAGCCAAAGAGATAAACGTAACCGTGTGTAATAATACCGCCATGTGTACGGAAATACCGAGGGAGATATGTACTAAGCGTTGACATTTGATATGTAATTGACCCGTAACTTCGACCG
Source organism: Anopheles plumbeus (assembly GCA_034621735.1). NCBI lineage: Eukaryota > Metazoa > Arthropoda > Insecta > Diptera > Culicidae > Anopheles > Anopheles plumbeus. The sequence continues at coordinate 33,963,143 of JAOEFI010000006.1, forward strand.
TTCCTTACGATCATTTCAAGTGTGTATAAAATATGAAATTAAGCGTGCAATTTGGAGGAATTTCGTTTGATGGATCCAGCTGGAATTGCACTAGAAATTAGCTACAGGTGCTGCATTGAAGCAACGTTAGCAAATGTAAATGTAAGATCTTCTTAACCCATCGGCTCACCAACTGCTGGTGTAAAATGTTTAAATAGATCGATGGACAGTAATAAGGGCATATATACAAAGTATTGGCGAGGAATCAAACAGGTGCATCCCTAAATTCTTCATTTCAAGAAATAGAAATGAAATACCAAACAGAAGAACTTTGCAAGATAGCAAACTGAATGGGTTAAAGGTGTCTAGAAGAAAGGCAATAAACTGCACACGGAAACTCCTCACACGAAATCAGACAAATCCGTGTGTTGGGAGACCAATCGAGATGGTTAGTTCGAACAAGAAGGGTAGTCATTGTAAACTGTAAAAAAAACGAACATAAATTTAAGTATTGAACAAGTGAAAAAAGCATGCAAAGATTCGCCGAACGGATGGAATCAGTTTAAACTCACATCCATACTTCGACATCCCTCTTTTTGGCGAGGTTGTATGTTCTTTTCCTTCCAGTGAGGCATTAAACAATTAAACATAATACAATAATTAAGAAATAGATCAAACGGGAGTGGGGACATGTTTGGTGGAATAGTGCTTAAGATCCTTTATAATAGGTTCCTTTATATCATACGGGATACACATCTGTAGAAGAGATTTCAAAATGCAGGATCAAGTGAATGAACAAACAAACAGTTTAATACCAAAAAGAAACCAGAAATACTAACAGCTGGCATTTATAGAGCATATCATTGCACGAGAGAGGAAAAAACACAGCAAGACGTGTATATCTAAACGCACAGGACTATGCCTGGTGAGATTTAGCCAGGGAAGTGGCTGGAGTAGTAAAATTTTAATGATGTGTTTCTGGTTGGAAAACTTACGGGGCAGCATTGCGATTACTTTCTTTTCCCGCGTTTTGACACCGCTTGTACGTTCTTGTTTTTAAATAGATTTCCCATTTACATTATTTTCACTATTTTTCTTGAGCCATACTTTTCGTCATACCAAAAATATGTATTCTGTGATAAATTTCAATAAATGTCTATATTTTTAAGAAGGTAGAATTTGCCGTTACTTTGTACGAATTCTCGCCAAAAGCTAACGAATGGTTTGCTGAGTGTAAGTTCGAAGAACATCTTAACCACATTGACGATAATTACATTCAAAGATGATTTTCGTCATACTACTCGATTTGCTTCGTCGCTTCCGCCCTAGTAAGAACCCGTCGCTTTTCCAGATCCTTGTCTGGTAAATGCACTTCAAACGATTTGAAGTGATCGAGTATGTTTTTGACTAGGGGTTCTTTCATGTTGTAACACTCTGCTATCTTGGCCGCTGTCCACTGTTGCGGTTCTGTTTGATGTTTTGCTATGAACTGCACTGCTTGTCGTAGCGTGCAGCGACCCTTCGTAACCGTTCGCGGCTCTAAATGGCCAAATTCGTACTCATTCACTGTTGAGCGGTTTATCGGCAAGGGTTTATCAGGATCTTGCCTGTCAGTTGATTTGGCTTCAGGCTACGAATATCAAAACCAATCCTATATCAGAAATGCTCCACAAAATTGGACTCATGGGGCCTACCATTATATCTTTTGATGTAACATATACTTGCCGAAGATTTTCATCTAACAGCACATTCTTACGACTCTGCTCCTGAACGATCTCTGGGTGTTCTGCAGATAAACAAAATTAATCAGCTTAGTTACTATTAAATGTCGTGTTTAAAGGTAGCAGTATTCTATACCCTTTAGCACGCGCTCCAGATCTCGTATATTTGACTCGAACTTCGGTGCCGGTTTTGGTTTTGTCTGCGATATCACCTTTTGAGCCCGGTTTTCTACATTGAATCTTTGAACTTGACGTCCAACAACAGACATTACTTTGCCCATTTTGAAAGGATAGTGTTCAACAAACGATGTATCACGGATTTCACTTAAAAATATGAATATGCACAGATTTTGTGCATTCCGCGGTTCGAAAGTAGCCACAGCATGTTGTGCAATCGGAGCAACTACCATCCGCGTCTTTAAAGCGACTATAACCGCTGTCAAATATAACTGTCATAACAATCCCTTCGGGAACACCATTCCGAAACTAGTTGATTTATAACGGCAGATGTGCATACACAATATCGGGATCCATTTGTGGAATACATGTTAACTGGAGTATTTGTGTTTGAGGATACAATATAATTGATGACTGCAACATTCTGTGATTTATCTTAATTAGGCTGTAAAAATGGGGGGCATGTTTGTTGGGTGTGGAAATTTGGTTTGCCTCGGAGATAGCTATACAGCATTTTCATCGGGATGCTGTCAACAAAACAACACAAAGCCGGTCAGCATCATGGTGAGAACCTCTTTCAATTTCAATTAAAACAAAAATGTATCTGTTGAAGACGCTGAACAGTTTAAAATTCTCTTGTTTCGTAGTACTCTTTGCTGCACAAGGAAGAAGCGGCCCACGAGGAAAGCATTTGGTCGTGTGCCTGGGGTCGTCTTAAGGTGCGACAAGAGGGCGACGATGACGATAACATTGAAAACTCTCGTGATTCTACTACAAGTAAAAAAGACTCCAGCTGGGAAGCAGAATATAGGGATTTCATCGTCACCGGTGGAGTCGATGACACGGTGAAGATTTGGAATGTACTGCCCGATCGCAGCAAGCTGAAGTTGCGAAACACCTTCACCGGACATTCGTTGGGAGTTGTTTCTGTGGATGTCAGTACAAATGGTGAAGGTGAGAAATCCTGGATTGTCTGTGATCTTCGCGAGCTAAGCAGCTACTGTTCTCATTTTAGTCATCGCCAGCAGTTCCCTCGATTCGAGCTTATGTATTTGGAAAGCCGAAACGGGCCAGTTGATGAATCAAATTTCTCTAGGCCCTGTCGATTTGTGGACGGTTGCTTTTTCCCCGTGCGATAAGTATATCATTTCTGGTTCGCACGAGGGTAAGATCTCTCTTTACAGTGTCGAGACGGGCAAACCGGAACAGGTACTTGACCCCCAAAATGGCAAGTTTACACTAAGCATAGCATATGTAAGTATCGCGAGATCGTCGAGGTGTCATCGGCAAGCCGTTTTTTTTCTATAATATTTCCCTACTTCCAGAGTCCTGACGGAAAGTACATTGCGAGTGGGGCTATCGACGGAATAATCAACATATTTGATGTGGCAGCAGGAAAGGTAGCCCAAACCCTCGAAGGCCACGCCATGTCCGTGCGAAGTTTGTGCTTTTCACCAGATTCGCAAATGCTGCTCACGGCTTCGGATGACGGTCACATGAAGCTTTACGACGTAGCGCATTCCGACGTAGTGGGTACACTGTCCGGGCACGCGTCATGGGTGCTGTCGGTATCGTTCTCCGGCGATGGGCGAAATTTCGCTTCCTCTTCCAGTGATAAAACTGTCAAGATTTGGAACGTTGCCGAGCGCCAATGCTTGCACACATTCACCGACCATACGGACCAGGTTTGGGGTGTTCGATACAGTCCCGACAGTGCCAATGTTATCTCTGTATCCGAAGATAAGTGTATCAATCTGTACGACTGTCCACCGAATGTGGTTTAAGTTCAATAAAACTGCTAATTTCTTTTGTCCTAACTTAAAATAGTATGCTGTGGTTTTCTTTTATGTTTTAAATTATTGGTAACATTTAATTGAGTCAAAGAGCGTCAACCATGTTGAGCCCAAACCTTTCAGAATCTTACATTCGGGGGCTTCTTTTAAAAGTTTAAAAGTTCGTTCCTATGCCTATACCAGATGAACTACCTATGAAAGAGGACCATACAAAAACCTTGTAAACGAGAAAACAGCTGCGCAAAATGCAGCAAACTTCAACACAAGGAAATCAGCCAAGACGTGAAGTGCATACCATGTGGAAATCCCACGACACTCTGGACAAAACAGTCCTGTATGGGTGAACCATATACCAATGGTCACGGCGGA